>JAAVUK010000492.1:0-27429 GCA_014899095.1 Fusarium buxicola
CCCCCAAAGCTGTCTCAATTCTGATCAAAATCTCCCCTCCTTCAGTACATAGTCCTCTCCCTCGGCGATGCTCGCGTCGTGACCCACGATGCACCCAAGACGCTCAATCCAGAATGGAACGTCAACGAGGAGATTCCCCTCACCTCCTTCCAGAATCTGGTCCTAGATGTCATATGTTGGGACAAGGACCGCTTCGGCAAGGACTACATGGGCGAATTTGATCTGGCCCTCGAAGAAATCTTCAACGAAAAGATTGAATCGGAGCCAACTTGGTACCGACTCAAGAGCAAACGCCCGGGCAAGAAGACGAGCGTCGTCTCTGGCGAGGTCCAGTTACAGTTCTCTCTCTTCGACTCTTCGAATGCCGACGCCACACCACAACAGATCCTCGAAAAGTTCTACAACCTCGTGGGCGCCGTCGGCTCTTCCCGCAATGTCACTCCCTCGATGACGCCCAATCTAACTCCAACCACGATTCCTCGATCCGTGCCTGCTGCCCAGGACAGCCCTAGCGACGACGACGATGAGGAAGACGAAGACGATCTCGATGAGGATGAAGAGGGCGACGATCAAGATCCCACCAAGCGCAAACGGCGACTTCGTATCCGTGGTCTGAAGAAGAGGAGGCGCAACAACCCTTACGCCTTCACCAGCAATGGTTCCGACGTAGTTGGCATCATCTACCTAGAGGTTACCAAGATCACCGATCTACCTCCGGAGTCCAACTTGACGCGCACCACCTTCGACATGGATCCTTTTGTTGTGACTTCTCTTGGCAAGAAGACATACCGCACCCGACGTGTCCGTCACAATCTCAATCCCGTCTTTAACGAGAAGATGCTCTTCCACATCCAGGGCCACGAGCGACAGTACTCGTTTGCCTTTACCGTCATCGATCACGACAAGTACTCGGGCAATGACTTCATTGCCTCGTGCAATCTACCCTTACAGGAGTTGATCGAGAGGGCTCCCAAGGCGAACCCGGAGACAGGCCTCTACGATCTACGAGTCCCCGACCACACCACGGCACCAGCCTCGCGGTCGCGTTTCAAGAAGTTTGCCGTGTCGCGCTCATCTTCGTCGCAGAGCTTGAGCAAATTAATTCGTCCACCGTTGAGTAAGAACGCTTCGAGCGCGAGCACCACATCAGTTGATCCGACCTCGACTTCTGCAGCTGTCAATCGGGCCCTGCTGACACCAGCCGACGCCATCGCCAACACGGGTATTGACAGCGACACGAACAACAATAATGAAAACGCCGATCCGGACTTTCACGACTATATCGTGCCCCTCAAGATGAAGAATACGGATAAGTGGGAGAGTAAGCACAACCCTGTTCTGTACCTTCGCGCCAAGTACATGCCGTACGATGCACTTCGACAACAATTCTGGCGGGCTATGCTCCGGCAATATGATGCCGATGAAAGCGGCCGAATCAGCAGAATCGAGCTCACTACGATGCTTGAATCCCTGGGCTCCACGCTCAGCGAGACCACCATTGACAGCTTCTTCCAGCGCTTCCCTCACAGGGACGCTGACAATGATGAAAACTGGGAACTCACTATGGGCGAGGCCGTCATCTGTCTGGAAGATCAGCTGGAGGGCAAGAGGCGATCATCGGGCACCGTTGGTGACAAGCTCAAGGGTCTCGTTCCTGATATGAAGAACCTCCTTCACGTACCTGGCCATGGCAGCAACAGTGGGGGCTCAGACAGCCCCAGTGTCTTAGAGCTGGACTCGGCTTCGGGCACCCAGACGCCATCCTCAGCCACCAACGTTCCTACGTTGAGGACTCCGGCGGATGAGGAGGGTGATCCGCTCGACAGGTCCGACAGCGATGATCGCAGTGAGGAGCATGTGGTCGAGATCAGGGAATGTCCCATCTGCCACCAGCCGCGACTCAATAAGCGCAAGGACGCCGACATCGTCACACACATTGCGACGTGTGCAAGCCAGGATTGGCGACAGGTAAACAGTGTCCTGGTCGGCGGCTTTGTGACGGCCAGCCAAGCGCAACGCAAGTGGTACTCCAAGGTCATCACCAAGATCTCGTACGGTGGATACAAGCTGGGTGCCAACTCGGCCAATATTCTCGTTCAGGATCGTCTCACGGGCCAGATCAACGAGGAGAAGATGAGCGTCTATGTGAGGCTGGGCATTCGCCTGTTGTACAAGGGTCTCAAGTCTCGAGATATGGAGAACAAGCGAAGTAAGTCTAACCAAAGGGCTGGGAGGTCAAGGAACGAGGAGATGTTAACATAGCGATAGTTCGAAAATTGCTCAAGAGCCTGAGCATCAAGCAGGGCAAGAAGTTCGACGACCCTGCGTCCAAGGACGAAATCGAGAAGTTCATCGAGTTCCACGGGCTGAACATGTCTGAGGTATTGCTATCTCTGGATGAGTTCAAGAACTTCAACGAGTTCTTCTATCGTGCGCTCAAGCCTGACGCTCGCCCCTGCTCAGCGCCTGACAATCCGCACATTATTGTGTCGCCTGCAGACTGCCGTAGCGTCGTCTTCAACTCGATCTCTCAGGCGACCAAGATCTGGGTCAAGGGGCGCGAGTTCAACATCCAGAGACTTCTGGGTGATGCCTATCCCGAGGACGCGCCGCGGTTCGAGGGCGGTGCTCTGGGCGTCTTCCGACTGGCGCCACAGGACTACCACCGCTTCCATATTCCGGTCGACGGTGTCATGGGCAAGCCCAAGATGATTGAGGGCGAGTATTACACAGTCAACCCCATGGCTATCCGATCCGCCCTCGACGTGTATGGCGAGAATGTGAGGGTCCTGGTACCCATCGATAGCGAGCAGCACGGTCGGGTCATGGTGGTATGTGTAGGCGCCATGATGGTGGGCAGCACGGTCATCACTCGCAACGAAGGCGACCAGGTGCGTCGGGCAGACGAACTTGGTTACTTCAAGTTTGGTGGTAGCACGATACTGCTGCTGTTTGAGCCCGGCAGGATGCGGTTCGATGATGACCTGGTGGACAATTCCAGCGGAGCACTCGAGACTCTGGTAAGTTGTTGCCTGATACTATCAAAGAGTAAAGAAGTCGGTGACTAACATGGGTCAAATGCAGGTCCGAGTAGGCATGTCTATCGGACACTCGCCCGGCCAGCCACAGTGGACTCCCGACATGCGCAAGAATGAGGAGAACATCACGGAGGCGGACAAGAGAGACGCCAAGCGACGAATCCAGGGCAACGTGGCTTTGCAGGAGTCGCCGGATGGCAGCGGGGACGACAAGCCACCACCCCGGCTGACGAACCAGCCCACCATCGACACCATGGCCGCGTCGGCGATGTAGAGGAGACGACGACAAGGCAGACAGGAACGATGCAAGTGGAGAAGACGGCGGTGGAGGCAGAGACGACGAAAGGTACATTCAACATTGGCAAAGGCACGCAGAAAGTGGATAGACACTGGCTGGAGAGATGAGGATATGGCCATGGGATTGGTCGTGCACGGGTTTGAATGAGAAGGGGTTATCTCCCTGGCCGAGGTTGGAGGAACAGGATACATATATGATGAGACATGACGAGAACGAGAAGCGAAAGCGGAAACAAGACTTGATGAGCAACAACGGTTAGGCATGTGTGGTAAGGTAAATAAGTGGCATGTACTCGTTCAGTTGGCATTGAAATACAAGCAAGGTTGTTCCGATGCTCATGATGATCAAGGCAAAGCGACCACCTCGGTGACAAGTGACCACCTCAGTGACAAGTGACCTGCTTTCTCACCCACAGGCTTACAGCAGGGAACAGACAGACATGGGCTCCACGCCCAAGTCACACTAGAAGGACACAGCCCAGCCGAGTTGGCCTTCTAGAACAACTTGGGCTCGGGTCGGAGGAGGCTGCAGACTGCGAGATCGGGTCGACTTTCCGAACCGAAGTCAACGTGGTGGTGATGTGGACATGGATTTAATGTGAGCTGAATCCGGGGTCTTCCAATGACGGAGGAGCCATCCAACCTGAAAGCAAGAATGTGAGCAGCACGTGATGTGGGGACAGTCTCTTCACCAGCCACAACTTGATTTTGTAAGACAGACCCCGCAGAAGCGAGCGGCGGGCCCCGAACCCCAAGGACTCCAGGATGGGCAGATGGTCACGCCACTGGGGCCATTTTAGGGGACAGGGGAAATATCTGACATGTGGGCTAGAGATGCTGATTGGTTGAAGGAAGGGTGCCGAATGCAGATGCCGGGGGTTAGAGTTTTGGCGGGATTGGGTGAGATGAGATGGGGATCTTTCAAGATGAAGTTTCGACTAGCAGTAGTTTCAACTCGTTTCATTTTGGGTATCTATCAAACAAGAGGTTCTGAGCAGCCTGAGTCAAGTGTTGATTACAAGGTAGAGAGCCCAGCGAAAAAGCCCTGTACAAGCCCAGTGTCCATCCCGTCTTTAACCGCGTCTCTTGCATGTGTACCTGTGAGGCGGCTGTGACTGAGATGACGCCTTCCGTGTCAGTGCAGTACGTATGCCACTTTGACGTGGGATGCCGTGATGCGGTCTGGCCCCACACGTTCTGGGCTGTTTCTGCTGCATCTTGGAGGGTCCCGTCCTTATTGGGAGGGGACTTGCAGGATCGGCTTCTCGAACCGTTCGAGACGCGCTGTCGTGGTTCGTAAAGTAAGGAAATAAGAAAGAAGAAGAAAGAAGAAAGAAGTAAAGGCTGAAATCCATCGAGTGCCGACCCAAGAGCTAAAGTAATGTGCGTGCGCCGGTTGCCGTCCCATGTCCCAAATCCCAAATGCGAGAGCCGACTTGCTTGTCTGGCAAGTGTCGACTTGAAAAATCAAATGCATCGCCTTCTCTCATCCAGTGACGACTTCTCATCCAGTGACGACTTCTCATCCAGTGACGACTTCTCATCTAGTGACGACTTCTCATCTAGTGACGACTGTTGGGGTTCCATTCTGATTCCGAGGCGTTCGAGGGACGTCGCTCGGAGCTGGGGCGCTGGGCGGGAGAAGTGGAGCGTGAGAAGGGACGCATCAGGGACGACGAGGGCAGCGAGTTGGAGAGGGCCAGGTCGGGGGACGGTTGTCGTGTCTGGCGCCAGGAGGCGTAGATTTGCTTGCAGAGATGGGCCGTCATTGTGTAGGTCATTTTGGCGGTTGTTTTGCTTGCGCCGGAGTGAGGTTGTAGTAGTTGTAGTTGTGATGCGATGGGATGGTTGAGTGTGTGTGTGTGTGTGTGTGTGTGTATGTGTAAGTTAAGTTGTCGAGGTGAGATCAACAGGTGAATCGATCGATGCCAAGCACAGATGTAGCAAAGTAGGTCAAAGTTGCAAGGACAGGTAGAGATAAGAAAGAGGGCAAGATGGTATTTATTCAATTCTGAGAAACCACCCCTCCCAGGAAAAAGGGCTGGCAAGATGCATACAGAGGCAGAGCCGTACCTTCTTGCTGTACCTTATCAGTACGCTCACCCCGTCGCGTCGTTGTGAAATGCCCAAAGTGGACGCCCCCAGCAACAGCAGCAGCAACCCACGCCCAGGTCTCGTTCGTTCGTTCGGTACCTAGAGTGGACCTGCCTGCCTGCGGTGAGCCCGACTTTGTTGGATGTAGCTGGGTGGGTCACTGGCACCAGCTCGTGTGTTCTTTGGGTTCAAGTCGAATGTCGCGGCCCGCCGAGGCAGTTGGACCCGACGAGAGCTGCTCCGCTCCTCCCAAGCAAGGGTCAGGGTCCCTTTATCTTGGGTTCAGGCCTTCAGCCTCCTCAGTTGGGGAGAGTGAAGGAGCTGCTGGGCCAATCATGTCGCTGCTATTGTCAGAAACGCCAGACATCAGCTGGTGTGGCGGTGCGGAATCATACGACCCTGACCTTGGTGACTCCTTTCGACGTGTGGCGTTCAGCCTGGGTACCTACAGGACGTACTTGAGGCATCCATCCAAGAGGCCTCGACCCTGGGATCCCCGCGACTGTGACTGGTGTGAGTCGAGATCAACAAATTCAAGAGGCCGAGAACTGGCCATGGAAGTGGAAATGGAACCCAACAAGACGCGCACAAAACCAGACAAGCACATACGCTTTTTGACTCTAAATATCCTCAGCTCTTGATCTACGTCTACCTATTCATGCACGCAACATCTCACCTCAGCTGGGAATAGATACCATCTGGGCCTATCTTTGATTATCGAGTAAATCGTGTCGGGATCGCCTGCCTTTGCTGGACAACCCGACGGCACCGACGTCATGTCGTAGCTTCTTACGGTTCCGGGCTGGGACAGAAGCCGTGTATTGCGCCACGTGATATCCCCCACTCACCATTCAATGTTGCTTAAAATATCCGGCACGCGGACAAAGCCATGGCAGGGCTGAAGGGGTCGTGCCAGATCTGATGGCTCAACGTTGCTGTATCAATCTTCCAGCTTGGCATGCTTGTTCCAGGGAGCCTGGTTTGCCCTAAACTTGGCACCTCGCGTCAGAAACAATGTCTACCTACCAAGCTGTGGTGTTGAGGCTGGAAGCTTGGTGAACCTGGATGGTTTTGTTAAAAAGGTCATTGTCCACAAGGTCCAGTACCTTTGAGTCCAGGCAACGATGCGGCATGATGGAACTATCAGCAGCCGAAACCAAGCCACAGACAGGTATACACCGAAGAGGCAACCATTCAGTGACAAAGAAAATCTTTATTCGTTAGACACTGACCTTTTCTCCCACAGTAGTCAATATCTCCCTGGAGACGCCGGGTATATATATATCTACCACACCAAAGCACGTCAACTCTTGAACCAAAACCCAGCGAAAACACCATGCATGGCCATCCCAAACAATCAAACCAGCTCCATCTCGCTTCTCTAATAATGAATGCAAAAATACCACAAAACACTAGAACTAACATAACAGCATGTTGAACTCTCTATATCATGGTGCTGCTGCAGTTAACATCTCATGCTACTCCGCCTCATGCATATGCTCTCCCCACCATGATATCCCCCACAGGCCGTCCCGAGAAGGTCGCGTGCCCGGCGTTCATCCCCACGCCCTCTCGAACCACGCCCCAGCGCACCTCAAGCGTCTCCACGCCGCCCTCCCGCGGCACCCGGTGGCACCGTGCGCTGAGCACCGCCGAGCACGTCCCGCCCCGGAGCGCGAGCGGGTTGCCCGCCGGCTGGCCGCCTTCCACGGAGCCCCGGGAATCCACTTTTCGGAGCGAGAGCCCCGTGACTCCAAAGCCCAGCACCACAAGCAGTGCGAGCAGCATCAGCAGCGGCAGTGGGCTGAAGCCAATGCCAGACGTTGAACCTTCGGTGCGGTCGGTCGACACGAGGAAGATGCCCTGGCTTAGAAGGAAGGCCATGGCTGAGACAAGGAAGAAGAGGAGCCACGACACGGGTCGGGGTAGCGTGAGGTAAAGCGAAGTCGTCTGTGCGCCGATGGGCTGGCCCGAAGACACGCGGAAAGGGAGTAGTGAGCCGATCGAGTACTGCGAAAACTCATGCGACAAGAACAACAGGGTCAGAAGCGCGTTCGTCGAAAGGTATAATACGCCCAGGAGAAGCTGCGGCAACGCGGCAGTGATGGCCAGGCCAGATCGCGGTGCTCCCTCGGGTAGCCGATAGACTACCGTCGGCTTGCCAAACGAAGAAAATGGGTTCTTGGGTGCCTCCATCGCCGCCAGGGCCAGGGCCACCGCTGACAGACCAACGGGGACGAGCCAGGTCAAGAACCAGACAGCCCATCGGCCATGGGAGGGGACATTGTACCAGCGACTCGACTGCGTGTACCAATATTTGGCCTCGCGCTCACCCCAGAAACCTCGCTTGATCTCAGCTTTGGTGATCAGGCACGAATCCTGGGTACTGGGGTCCGGGTCTGCGAGGAACGAGGTGAGGGCATCGCCAAGCGTGACAAGCGGGTTGAATGATCGTCGAGTGAGAGTCAGCGCGAGCGCGATGGTAAAAGTGAGAACGAGGAGTAGGTTCACGAGGGTGATGGCGCCAAGGAGGGGTCCGTTGACATTAAGGGAAGAAGTGGACTCTTCAGAGCGTTCGGATACAATGATTAAGGCATTATAGCTGTGACGTTGTTAGCAGCTGTTGCTGCTGGTAAGCGCGACTTATGGAGAGTGACCTACATTACTTGGGAGCTCAGGGCGAGCACTAGCATGATTGCCGATAGTGTGGCCCGGCTGGAGGAGATGGCAGACAGGTTTCGCAGCGAAGGGATGCCGATATCGAGCCAGTTGCGGTGCTCGTGAGCACTATCCACCTCTGCGCGAGTCGGGCTGCTGAGAATCTGGACGACATAGTTTGCCCCGGCAACGAGGATAATCGCAAACACATTCACAACTGCTAGGATCCCCCGGCTGATTCCTTCTACCTGACTCGAGCTGCCCTCCATCAAAGACGACTCGCTGGCTGATACATGCCCCTTGGCCGAGGCGAGGGCGAGACAGACGATGGCAGGAACGAGGATGAAGAAGGCCAGGAGAACACTCACCACGACTCCGCCCTTCCATCCAGCCATCAGCGACCTGGAAGGTCGAGGCCGCTCGTCCTGGAGCATCTTTTCCCGCTCAGCCCTGGGGGTGCCTGGCCTCGAATTGTTCGGCGAAGACGGAGAGGCGATAAAGTCCCCATCGGTTCGAGAATCGCGTGCGCGAGGAAACTGACTCGGCTCGGGGCTCTCTGGGATGCGGTGCTTGCGGGCGAGAGACTCGGGTGTCTCTCCGCGGAGGAAGTGGACGACATAATCGGGGATGATATCGCTGCCGAGCACGGTTGAGACGGAGCGGCTGATGCTGCCGGCGGCACGGCGAGGAAAAGAACCCGAGCTGCTAAGCGGGATAGATCGTGAGTTGGATTGGCGGCGGGGAAAGGTGGGAATGGATGATCGTGAGTTGTTGAAGCTGTGAAAGGGCCATCTGACAGTTTGTCGGCCCGAGGAAGTTGTGAAGCCTCGAGTCCGGCTCGTTGGGGGTCGCCCTGTGGTTGCCGAGCCAGGTTCTTCTGAGATGCTATACCAGTGTAAGTCGAGGATCTTTGGCGAGTACGAGTAGCATGTGTTGTCTAGTCACCTTTCAAAGTTCATGACCGAGGCCGGCTTCTCCCAAACCCATGGTCGAAATGACCGGGTAGAAGGGGGGCCCTCCATCGGGATGATGGCTTATGATAAGTCGGAATGTGCAGACCGGCTTGTTCAGAGACATAAAGTTCAGATCAGGTAAAAGGGTTGAAGTGAGGCTATGAGCCAAAGAAGAGGGATCAAATGGTGGTAGCACTGCTTTGCCAACGGTAGCGGGGAGAAGAGACGTCGTAACTACGAACGAGGAGTAACCAAGAACATATGTGGGAAGCAAAAGGGATGAAAGGCTACGATGAGGAGCACGGCCAGCCTCAAAGACGAAAAGACAACATGAAAACCAAACGAGGAAGTGAATGAGTGTAAGAAACGAAGCATCAACAGTCCACAGACGTGTTGAAGGAGGATAAGGACCTCACGCAGAGAGGGAAGAGAAGAGACTACCTAGATGGGGCGACGACAAGGACCAAGCCAACGACGCGAGAGGAACACGACAGGACAGGACGACAAGGGAACAATGTTGCATGCTCGTCATTCAACACCAAGTCGAGGGATCCCAGCCTTTGCACGCTTTTGCAGGGGCTTCTCGAGGGACCCTTGCTCTGTGGGAACACGACCCTGCAAGCATTCGCATGAATGAAAGGGCCACTCGAGCCAATGAGCCGCACCCGACGCCAGCGGATATCCCGCCAAGGGGACGTGCTCCTGTTTCGGGATCAACGCTGGGAGTGAGAGTGGGCAAGTCGTTCAAATCATAAATATAAATCAGGACCAAGAACGGAGTGAGCCAGAGACGGTCCAACCCACAACCCACTCGTTGTTGTGCGAACTTCAGGTCGTTCATTGACCAGCACGGGCCAAAAGAGAACGAAACACCAGAAAGAAACCATCTCGAGCACGACGGTACGTGGTTGGGTAGCAAATCTTGCCTCAGCAAGGTCGTTCGTTATTCGTTGTCCTCCAGCCTTGCCAGCTCAGCACCCGTCCCGTCCAAGATATATAACTCCTGTATTAAGATGCAGATTCTGCAGCCCAACGACAAACTTTGCCGCTGGTACTGTAACCAGTGGCTCAGTCTCACCCCGTCCGGGCTTCAGCCCGAGCATCCGATAAGCTGGGCTTAGATCGCGGCCGCGCTCATCCGCCTGGACGCATCGTATCGTGGCCCTCTCTCGTCAGTGGAGGCGCATCTCTAGAGTAGCATCGAGGTTGAGTCCTGGGGCGGTGCATCCAAGAAGCAGGGGACGCAAAAGCATGAGTCGCTTCAGCGAATAGAAGACGTCCGTCTGAAAGAAGTCGAAACACAGAAGAAAAGAAACATGCACGGAAATAAAGAGAAATTAAAGAGAAATGACAGCTGATGATGAAGCTCCAATCGTTCGAGATGCCTAGCCTGTCCCGGGAGCGGAAGCAGAATGGGGGAGGGAAAGAGGCTGCCTTGACGTCTCGCACCCCATGCCTGCCCTTAAACCAAATATGGCATGGTCCAAGTTTCATCCTCCCCAGAACGGCATAGGGCACGTTGTAGAGACTGTGGGCTTGGGCCGATATCTTTATTAAGGGACGAGACATCACGACGGGAGCCAACAGCATAAGCATAAGGTCCAATGTATCCAGTGCATATCATGGCTTGGATCAAGTAGCAGATGGCTACACCAAGTAGCAGATGAGGCTGATGCCTCCCTGAGCTGAGTGTCATCTGAGTATATCCACTTATTATGCAAGCACTACGGATAATTACTCCGTAGTTGTCTTGCATTTCCCGTTTAATCCCTGGTCTTCCCGTGTTCCATGATGCCGTACAAACCATCAGACGCGAACAGGGACATGATGCATTCTTACGGAGCACGTACGTACAGATACACATAATCCCGGCGATCGATATATCGGTCAAGAACGCTATTCCCCAGTCCCACCAGGGGGACGCTCCTCCGAGACATTGCACAAAAAATAGCATCACGCTCCCTCAATAATCCCCTACCCCCCAGGTTGTCGGTTCCCACTTCCCCAACCCAGCATTTTCTCATCGACACAACATCTATTCGTGACAAGATTGTTCCAGAGCATCTCCAGAGCATCTCCAGAGAGGCCACTCCTCCGTGATACCCGTCATTTACAAGCCCGTTTCCTCCTAAAAGAGGGCAATAATACATCAACTCCCCGCTCAAAGCAGATCAGAAACTTGATCAGAATCAGAACCAAAAACGTTAACGAGCGCCGTGGCTATGCGAATGTTGATGCACTTTCAACACAAAAGGTATCCTTCCATCCTTCATCCGTCCACTCATTCAACAGGCCCTCGCACCTACTCGTGGCGACAGAACGAACATGTCGTGATCACACAACATTTACAGTACGTATCGTTGTCGGACAACACCTCACATCCCCGCTGTACAGCACCCCCACCATATTCTGTTCTCCGAGTCTTCCGGCGACTCACTCGGTGACTATCTCAGTCGGCGATCGCGCTCTCATTGGCCGCATGCTCTGCCTCTGCATTCTTGACTCCTGCCGGGATGCTGATATTAGCACGAGACTTGTGCTGGGCTTCGGCGAAGTGCTCCCAGTGCTCTGGATCGCTCGCCTCCATGCTCTTGAGAGCAACGTCCCGGTGTTCCTTGAATGCCCGCACTGGACCCTTCTCCTTCACAATCTCAAAGAGCTCTCCACCAATGTCCTCAGCGATATCCGAGAGCATCCGTACATGCCTCGGATCAGAGCTGATATCGTCGATGGTGCTGAACAGGTCGATTTGCTCTTGCTTGAAGAAGCCAGCGCGGAAACGATGACCGGCACGGAGGATCCGGCCCTCTTCCTCTGCCAACGTCTTGGCCATCGAGTTCGACCTTGACAACTGCTTGGCCACGTTAAGCTCTGACTCGTCTTCATTGTCCGACAGGGCCAGAGATGGGTCCTCTGGGGGCGCTACAACTGGCAGTTCCTCAGTTCCCTTGGTCTCGCGTCGCGGTCGAGTTTTCTTGATTGGTTCTTCGCGCGTATCTGGATACTCGTCCTCGAAACGCTTAATGATACCTTGCAAAGTGTCGTCCAGGAACGTCAACCTGCGCAGGTTGTGCTCATCGCCAGGATTGGTTCTCGCCTTGGTCAGTGCCGGCTGAAGACGGACTCGAATCTTGCGAGCTCCCATCAACAGATGCTTCGACATGTCTTTCGCCTTTCCTCCCGTTGACAACGACGTCGCCGCCGGGCTCGACACGCCATTCTCGACCTCTCGGATGAATTCGCCCGACTGTCTCCGCGACTCATCGCCGCGATTCTTCAGACAACAGGCGAGCGCCTTGACCACACCAGTGCCTCCAATAACATAATCCTCGTCAGGCGCCGAGCTGTTGTCATCAGGTTCTTCGTCCTGATCCAGCACATCGTGTCCGACCAGGTGTGCAAGGACATCGGGATAATGAGGTAGCTTCTGATCTTGCCCTTCGATATGGTTCTCTGCAAGGGTCGACGCCAGGGCCGCACCGACGTCGGCATCGGGAAGCCGTTCCATGTTCCGCAGGCAGTAGGCGACCACTTGCTTGGCCATGGCTTTGACAATCTCTCCTGAGCGTTCGTTCGGCACCTCGATATCAACACAGATGAGGCTTTTGGACACACGGGCTGCGGCAAGCAAGGAAGCGTACAGGGCGCAAGCTTCCTCTTGGTCCTCCTCAGTTCTCGCGTCTGCCAGTTTTACCAGGTCGGTATTGTTCGTGAGGTTAATGTGTGCGAGAGCTCGGACTTCAGGCAGGACCTCTACCAGTGCAATCGCCTGCTCTGATGTCATTTGGACATCCTCGAGATGTATGCGCTTCAGGGCAGTCATCTTGGGTAAGTATCTGGATGTTGTTAATACACTGGTCTCAGTAGAATGTGAATCAGATGGGGACGTACCTCCTGAGCAGACCTACGGCACTGGGAGTTGACTGGAACAAAGCTGGATTCTGCGACAGGTCGATGAACCGAAGATTGTTCAGCTTGACCAACGTAGGTAGAATCTTACAGAGCGACGAAGGTGTCAGGTTGCAACCAGCCATGCCCATTGCCCACAATGTTGAGTGCTCATTAATCGCCGAAGCCAGGGCTTCAGTATGTACGCCGAGGTCGTTGCCGCAAAGATCCAGACCCTCACAACGGCCATCAGCGAGGAATTTGACCACATGCTGCACACCCTCTGCGTCAATGTTGTTATGCGCCAGGCCGAGTCGGCGCACACCGCACTTTATTAGCCCGTCAACAACTGCTCCGAGCTGCTCCGAGCTCAGTCCAGTCTCGCCGAGGTTAACCAGTTCGAGTGCATATCCAGCCAGTCGCTCGCCCAGAGCCCTGGCAAAGATATCCGATATGCTTCGTGGTATATGGACACCGTTGGGTAAAGACCCGTTCTGTTGCGCCTGAGGCTGACGCGGGAATTGGATCTGGGAGAGGTCGAGGAATTTGAGCGACCGACTTAGATAGATGAAGAGGGATAGATGCTTCCATCCGTCAGGGCCGAGCTTGTTGTTCTTCAACACGAGCCGATCCACTACGCCGCCCTGCTCCTCGAGATCATGCTTTGGTTTCCGTCGCTTCGAAGCGGGTCGCTTTGCTGCAAGAAGACCGGCCAAGATAACTCGAAGGCCTTCGTCAGTCAGCCCGCTGTTTTCCAGCAGTACTTCTCGGACAGGCACAATCGCCAGGTAGTCTCCTAGAGTGACGAGATCGGGCAATTGGAGCCAGTAGTCGGTCAGATCGAGCTTGTTCACCATGCCGGTCGAGGACGAATAGTTGGCCGTGTCATTGAGCTGCTCAGTGATCTTCTTCAGGATCGGTGTCTCGCGTAGCTGACAGCATCTTCGGTATATGCGAACCGGGTTCGTGGTCGGGGAGGACTGTGTCTTGGGGGTTGTAGCACCCGGAGGCGTCTTAGTCCCGCAGGAAGAATCGCTGCTGTCATAGTGAATTTCCATGGGGATAGATCCATTGGCCTCAGCGAGCTTGCGCTTCTTTTCTTTCCTGGCCTTGCGCTCTTCCTCGCTCTTCTTTTTCTTATCCTTCTTCTTAGTATTCTCTTCCTTTTTGTCAGGGACCGCAGTTGCGCTGCCGTTAGAAGCCTCGTTGTTGGTTGCTTGGGGAACTTCGGTCCCTTCCTTCTCAGGCTCCTTGGGCAACGGTTCGCCTGTGTTCTTCACCACCCCGTCGGTCTCCTTTTGTTCCTCAATAGCCCTTGGGTTTTTGAGGGCCTCTCCCTCACCCTTTTCCGTCATCTTCTTCTTTTGTGTCTTGTCGGTAGTCTTGGGCAGTGAAGCATCACCATCAGGATACCTGGGCAGGGGCGCAATCTCGACGTCCACGCAAAAAGCCACCCTTCGTAGTTTAGCACAGGAAAGTTCTGATATGGGACATCGTTCCCGACTCTGGTCCACATTCAAAACTACCCGGTCTACTAGGCCGTGACCCAGTTTACCGCCTGGCGAAAGAGCTCCGCTGGTCGATGAGGAAAGGCGGCGAAACACACCCAAGAAGCCGGCTTGACCACTCTTAGGTGGAGCCGGTATATAAGGTCCGTCGCCCTCAGGCTTGGCAGCGTGTTGTAGGACGGCATTCTTCGTATGCGTGAGTCTAGGAGGGGTGGGCTCGTTCGTCGGTGTAGGCGACTCTGGTATTGAGGCCGGCGAGGGCGGGTTGACGGGCGGCGAGCTAGAGGAGAACTTTGCGGAGATATTGGAGAACCACGAGTTGCGACGCTGAGGTGGGGTGCCGTTTGGGGTCTGCTTTTCCATGGAATTCGAGCGCGAGAGTCGTCTTGGGGTGGCAGAGCCGTTGGGAGCCGCAACCTGGCCATTGTTTGGGGCGTTGACGTCAGTGGAGGTATTGTCTGCCGGGGCCGAAGCCGGCGACTTTGGTCTTGGAGTAGCGCCAGGTATCTGTCGTGGGAGGGCTGGTGAAGGACCCTTGGAAGGTGGTGAATTCTTGGACGCTTTTTCTGCTTGCAAAGTTAGTTTGTGGCCATCATCAATGAGATGGCAAGGTACGATGTGATGCGCATCTTCTGGTGAGGTAGTTGCGGGCAGGTGGCGACTGGGAAACATGCCTTTAGACGTGCCATGGGTCATCCAGCTCACATCGACGCCGTGAACCTGCTCCATGCTGGAATGGCGGCCGCGACGGCGCTTAGGAATGCGAATAGAGTAATAATGATGAAGATATATGGACTGCAAAATATCGGATTCCGGGTCGAAGGAGGGGGTGAGTAAGTAAAGAAAGAAAGAAAGAGGAGAGGAACAGCTAAAGTGGTGGTGGTGGATGGCCAGCGAAACCTGGAGATGGTCGAGGTGGGCTGGATTTGGTTAAGGATGGTAAGGTACGCCTGCGGTAGGTAGGGAAGCTGCTGAAGTACCGGGAACGGCGGTGCGCTTGTGCTCTATCCGTCAAGTAGAGGTACCTACTACCGGCATTGATAGCCTAGCGCTTAGTTGATCCCCAAGATGGTTCACGGTCTCGGCCTTTGGCGGGACAATGGATGATGATGAAGGGACTCGAGTTGAGGAGAGCAGTAACAAAGATGAGCAAGAGGAGGGAGAGAGATGTTCAATTTTCTGAGAGTACCGGTACAGTCCGTCGCCAAGATACAGTACAGCCGCCCTCCCGTCGAGGCGGCCGGAGGCGAAGAACTGAACGTGCGACGGGATGGAGATGGATTGCCGCCAGCTGGGGGGCTTTGTGCTGTGCTGTGCCGCGCCGTGTGCTGTGCTGTGCTGTGCTGGCCAAGGCAAAAAGCTACCTCGGGCTGGATGATACAGACGGGACTGACGGTGTTTGTGGAGTTTGACAGTCACCTGCATCAGTGACGCAACAAAAGGAGTCTCGAGTTATATCCGTAATTGTACGGAGTAACTCCATGGCAATTTCGAATATCAACCTGAACCCCAGCCTGGCCAGCTCAAATCAGCAATCAATCCAATGTCATGGCTGTCGATACAACGGGTAGAGGAGGCTTCAGGCGGGCAGCTGTCGGTACCCCGGCTTTATCGGGCCCCGGCACCTGGATACAATGCGGCGACCGATTCCAGCAACCACCATGATTAATGGATGCACTGCTTTGTAATTCCTTTCTACCAACCAACCCAACCCAACCCATTGAACAAGTTCAAGGGCCAGGGGAGGATGCCCTCGTCGGTGCAACGTCCGATGATGTATCTGTGCTCAGCCCATGATGGGCACAGCGCAAAACGACAAACGTCACACCTCTCTCACAATCACTACAGGTGCATGTACCGCAAAGGACCCAGAAGTTAAAATGCACGTGTCTCTCAGGTCTGTTGCCGCCCTCTGGGATTGATTGTCGTCCATTGAGGGTCCCTGGGTCACAGCAACGTCTATTTCTCACCTTGGTCACCTTGGCCTCCTTCGGGATCAAGGCAAGGAAAGACATAGGAAAGCAATACCCGGAGATGTCGAGATTCGCCCTTTTGTGTGTGACGAGCGGGACATGCTGAACCCTTACATCTTGATTCCTTCTCCCCTCCCAATACCATCAGTCGACTCCTGAGCATCCGATCCCGATGTTCCCCTCCAGCCTATTGCATCATTACCCGGAGCAAAGATCCAGACGAACCAAGTTTCCAGCGACCAGATGGAAAACCATTGCGACAACGGCCGATAGCGTTACGTCGGGTCCCCTCCACCTTGCACGCGCCACCCCCGACAGAACCGTCACCAAGCCTCGGGGCAGGATGCAGACCTACGGGCTCCGATGAGGCGGAATCGTGATTTGCGGCACGGCGTCCTCCGCTCAAAATCCCGAAGTACCGCCCACGCGCCCGTTGCCAACGAACCCTTCCGCTTGCCGCAATTCCATCCGTCAGCCCTAGTATGTAGAGTCCGGCCCGCAATATTTGTTGATGTAGACAACCTCATCATATTTCCAGGGTCCGTCGAAAGACATTTCCTTGCAATTCCCGCGTCGTCATTCCGTATATCCGTAGTCAGATCCGTCTCCAGTCTACAAATCTCCAGGCTGGCTGGCTTACACAGGGGTTGTCAAGGGTTTCAGTGACGTCGACCGCCGTTCGCAGTATTCAACGTCCGAGATGCCCGGAGGAAACCCTAACCCAAACGCCCGTGTCATATGATATGACGATGTCGTAGACACTCGATAAATTCAGACACCTTAGCGTCCCCATAGATACTGTCTCAACCACTTATACGTAGTAAATTATATAAGGAAACCAGCCAATCGCTGAAGGTGCCAAGGTCCATGCCAACCTCGTGAACATATTAGCTTACAGCCCATTTCCCAGATTGCAAGTTCATCTAGAATTCCAGACACATCCATGCTCTCAAGTCTCTCGACATAACCTAGGAGGAACATGGATTGCTGACAGAAGCATCAGGGATAAAATTCGAAACACGGTGCACTTGACTGAATGGCAATGCTTACGAAGCATAAGCCCGACAGCTCAGCTCTGTGCCTGTTCAACCGCAATGCATGCGCTAGTCGAGCTCGGCCCACTAGCGGGGGCAAGGGCTCTTTTCACACACGGACTACTCACACACCCAAACAGAGCACTGACTGGATCGAGTACAACGAGACACCCGTTCACCACAGCTATGGAATTTGGCTGGAAGGTATCTTTTTGGTAATTCATTCATGTGACCCTGAGTACGGACCTTTCCTTTCCTCGAAACTCCAAACCCAATGCCAAGGTTAACAACCATCAAATGCCCACAATGCAAGGAACTTTTTACTCCTGCTCCAGGATCTCCTGGATGCGCTCCTTCACGCGCTGCTCTTTCTGCTCCTTGGTCTGCTTGGGGGTCTTGTACTTCTTAGAGATCTCCTTCCACTCCTCCTTGGTCTTCTGGGGAGCGTCGCTCTCGGCCTTCTTGAAGGGGTCCTCACGGATGGCAGCATGGGCCTCGGTGTAGAGATCCTCAAGGCCCTCGGCCTCGACATCGTCGTCGATGTACTTCTGGAACTGGCTGCGGTAACGCTCCTCGTCGTCGTCGGCGAGGGTCTCCATGTACTCGGCGACGTGGCCAGCGAAGATGTAGGAGCGGAGGGTATCGGAGTCGAGCTCCTTGGTCTCCATGTCGTAGCCGGGGAATCGCTTCTCGGAATGGGGGATGAGGATACCACCGTCGGAGGCACCCTTCATAGCACCGAAGACACGGGCACCAGTCGATGTGCGCTTCAGACCAACGTCGAGGTTGACCTTGAAGGGGCGGCGCTCGGCATCCTCGGCAGCCTCAGTGAGGCTGAACTCACCATCGGCCTCCTCGACACCAGTGAAGTCCTCATCAAGGCCGAGCTTCTTGAGGGCACGACGGGCAATAAGGAGACCGGTAGCGTAGGCAGCGGCCCAGTTGGTGAGACCGTGCTCGATACCGTAGGCCTTGAGCTCATGCGAGTAGGCAGAGATGAAGACCTTGTCGCCGGAGATCTCAGAAGACACGATCTGGCAGATGATGTCCTTGTTGGTGAAGCGGACTACGAGACGGTACTTGGGCGCATTGTACTTGTTCTTGGCCTGAGTGATGAGGCGCTTGCGGGCGTAGTAGTCGGTCTTGCCCTGCTGGCGGCGCTTGTACTTGGTCTGGTAGCGACTGTGAGGTCGTCAGCATTATTTCCCGAAAAGCAAATAGTTCAGGAGCACTCGATTCTACTCACCTGAAGTACGCGCTGTTCTTCACCAACTTGTGGAAAACCTGTCGCGAATCCCCCGAGTCAGCAATTTGCGCTTCAGATTTGCTCGTCCTCCTTCCGAAGCAACTTGCGGTGACTCTCAACGAGCAATTGGCATTTCTGCCCAGAATAAGAACACCAAGGGAGTATTTTCAACAAAGGCTCCCTTGCGATAGGCCTCAACTTACCATCTTAACGGTATTGGTCAACGACGACTTAGGTGGTTGATGTTAAAAAGTTGGTGATGAAGAAGTTGTGTAGCAAATCTTGGTGGGGGATATTTTCAAAGCCCTAATCGCCAAAGTCGCTTATCTCCGCAGGGGCGCCTTTGGACCTGGGTTGGGGACGAGCCACGTGACCTTCTTGGAAATACTTATCTTATCTTAACAATTTCCTTCTGTGCCCCGCCATTAAATACCTTAACTGTACTTACCTTACCTATTCGGGCAGGACTGGTGCCGAGGTGCCTCGGGTGCCCAATGTCTCGGTGGGGTTCATCCCGAGTTCAATATCCTGACTATAGGTACATTTCATTGATTTTCTTGACGAGCGGCGCGTTGCTTGACTCCAAGATTGATCCTTATTTCTTACTCATACTTCCTTTATCTCTTTGCTTGTACAGGATATCGAGTCACATAGAGCGGCCGAGATGCCAGACGTAATGCCCAAGGCTCTGCTCTTTGATATCGGGGGTGTTTGTGTAAGTAAACTAACGGATTTCAATGCGCTGTGGCCATTCTTCTTCTAGGAACCCTTCAGTTCCACATGTATAGACTCATGATGATCCCGTCTTTTTACACATTCTTCCAGTTACAAGTTGTTAATGGCTGACATCCTCCAGGTCGTATCACCTTTTCAAGCCATCCTCGACTATGAGCTAAGCCTAGGAATCCCTCCCGGATGGGTCAACTACTCCATATCTAGAACCGCACCCAATGGTTATTGGCATCAGCTAGAAAGAGGAGAAATACCCATGGACGACTCGTTTTTCAGCGGATTCAGCCAGGATCTCCATGATGCAGTCAGGTGGGAGGCATTCTACAGGAGAGAACAGACCAGGAATCCCAAACTCCCCAATGAGACGCCTCCTATCCCGCCTATCGATGCGGAATGGCTGTTTAATGAAATGATGACTGCATCAAATAGTCCCGACCCTTGGATGTATCCCGCACTGAAGAAGCTCAAGGAAAGTGGCCAGTTTATCCTAGCCGCCCTGAGCAATACCGTCATTTTCCCTCACGGGCACAAGCTTCACCTCGAAAACTTCTTTGACGATCCTGTTCGGAGGGTGTTCGACGTTTTCATTTCATCCGCCCACGTCGGAATCCGCAAGCCGGATCCCAACATGTACCAGTTCGCCCTCACGCAGGTCGATAAGTTCGCAAAGGCCAATACAGGGCTGCCCCGGAGCCAAGGGCTGGACTGGGAGGCGGGCGTCAAGCCGGAAGACATAACGTTTTTGGATGACATTGGAGAGAATCTCAAGGAAGCTCGTAAGCAAGGTTTTCGGACTATCAAGGTGAATCTGGGGAGGGCATTTGAGGCTGTGGATGAGCTTGAACGGGTGACTGGTCTGAAGCTTGCTGGTGACCACCCAAGGATACCCATTGAACCCAGAATTAAGGACGTTAAGGCAAAGATGTGAAAAAGAGAATACCACAATAGTAGGACTAGACTTTGGCCACTGTCAGGTAAGAGGCATCATATTTCAAGCGTTTTTGGCAATATAGACATAAGGAATATCAGACACTTCAACCTTACCATCTACTGCGGCCTTTTCCCACTCTTCTTTGAAATATTGTCGCCCTTTCACTCTCAGGTCCTCCGCGATAATCAAACCAGCCAGAGGGCCATTCAACACAACTCGACTCGAAGGTCTTGGAATGGCGTGATCCTACTTTTCGACGTAGAGTGGAAATCCTCCCTCTGTTGGTGAGATGCCCGACAATCTATAAATGCTCCAGAAAGTAATACCTCTATTTATTTCCCTCTTGGACGAAGCCATTGCGCCCGCTCTCCACTTCCCGCGACGGCCCGCCCGCGTGGCTGTGATGCCTGCGATACTCTCTTGGACGTCTTGGCCCGCAAGACAAGGCGCATTCAGGGGACGAGATGCCTATAAGCCCCTTGCAATGTTGCACTTCGATGCAGGTGCTGGTGGCGCAGAGGCCAGAAGACCGGGGTGTACTAACAACATGCCCACCATGAAACATGGAATCACCAGCGCACCTAACATCGAGCCCTGGTCAAGCCAGACAGACGCCTACAGGCTACTATGCCTACGCTGAATACTTCCCTCATGTTCCTATAGGCACGATGGAATGCTTGGGGTCTCAAAAAGAGCCCTCGGGTTTGACCTTCAGAAACATATTCCAGGCCTACGTCGGCCGTTGGGCGTTTTCTTGGACAATACGAGCCTCGCTGCATCCATCGTGAGGGACTCCACCCAGCTGACTCTGACCCCCCACCCTCCCCGGCCAGCATCACGACCACGGTGTGTGAGGCGGAGGCCTTGGTTGATGACGCAAATGCAGTGCTAGGCAGGCAGGCCGCCCTCCAAAGCGACTACGCCTCGGCAGGCGCTTAGGCCGCCCTCACGATGTTAAATACCGTTGAGCGCGTCCGTCTAGGGGAGGGGAGAATGTTGGCATAGAAACCATCGCCAGCTTCTCCTCCGGATCTTTCCAGAATGGCTACTACCACTTCCACGACAGTGTGGCCTACTACGGCATCTATCCTTCGGGAATTGCTCAAAATCGATTCTGGCCTCAAGCTCACATGCCATGGCCAGACCAAGAAGGGGGAACGATGCCGCAATAAAACCAGTACAGCTAATTCTGCTCTCGTGGCTGGTCTCTTGGCCCAAATCGTTAGCCGTGGGAACTTCGAGGCTGCTCGGCCACTTCTCCATCAGGTCGCCCACTTGATCATGTGCCAAAAGCGTCATCAGGATAAGGGGCCTATGCAACTATCAACCTGGGAGGAGACATCTCAGTCGTCTCAGAGTCCTTCGGTCAAAACCGAGCATCAGGGTGTTTGTCCATTAGAAGGGGCCCTCATTGTTGAGCCGCCCAGTACTCCTCGGCCATCAGATCGCAAGTCTCAGTCTCTCTCGTTTTCTCCAACAAAGACTCCTACGAAAGCCGGCCTATCCAAGACTTCCCCCTCGAAAAACACTGGACTCAAGCACACATTCGAGCCATACGGTCCAATTCGAAATACAACATCCACCAACAAGGCTATGATGAAGTTGTTACTCCGGCCACTCTTGGAAACGGAGAAGAAATCGGCAGGATACATCTACATCTACACCTTTCCCGACACCTATCGGGCAGCAGCACCACATCTCAAGATCGGAAACACCCAAAATGTCGAGGGGCGCATGGCGCAGTGGAAATCCCAATGTGGCTACCGCTCTGAAGTCCTCAGCCAGTTCACAGCCGACCACTACGTCAAGGTTGAGAAACTCGTACACGCCCAGCTATGGAACCAACGGAAGCGCGAGACCAGTTGCCCAAGCTGCCGTGTCCGGCACAATGAATGGTTCACTGTCAGCAGTATGGATGCGTCCAAGATTGTAAGTCTTTGGGCCACCTGGACGAGACAACAGCCTTATGATGACGAGGGTAAGCTGAAGGACAAGTGGAGGGCACGGGTTCAGAGCGTTGACTTGAGTGATCCTGACTGTTGGGAGGTGCTGGTGAATGGAGTTTACGATGATGATGACGACGAGTCTGGGCTCTCTGAGGAGGACGAGTTTCAGTGGTCCAGTGATGACCAGTCGCAGCATTCTGCTGAAGAGGATGAGCTTTCTGACACCGAGGATGAGTACGATTGTGAGAAGCCGGCGGATGATGAAGAATATTGATGGCGGATGTGGCCGGGCGACACTTTTGAGATAATTGTACGATGTACGCAGCCACGTTTGGCGTTCTGCTCTGGTTGGCTTTTGTTCTTTGTAGTTTGCTAGATTTCTTCTGATATCATGATACCCTTCCTTTTATTACCTCTATGCCCCTCGAACGTGACGATCCTCGTCAATTGAGCAATCATTTGTCCATCAAGTAACGGTACAATGACTTGGAACTTCACAATACCCTCGAAATTACGAACCTCCCTGATAATGAAAAATGTACCAGGCCAGAGCCTCGGCGAATTCTTTGCGTTCTGAGATATTGACGGCCAGCATCCTCCGATCTCTCCCCCTCTTATTTACCTCTGCGTAAAGCAAGAGCCAGATGACATCAAACATGTCCTGTGAACCATGCTAATAAGAGAAGAAAATTCTCCATGCTGGTCCAGGCCCAAACCCATTCTTGTCACCCGAAAAACGCCAAACCCTAGACCAAACATACATAGTGGTATCTGTATACAAAACAAAATATTCCCCGACTGGAGACAGAACCCCAGATCTCCAAAACGCCGCGCCTAGAGTCCCAACTGGACTCCCCCTTTCTGTTTCACGCACAGAATTTCAGTCCCAGAAACCACTAGTCGTCATCTAGGATTTCGATGACTGTTGCTGGGGCCGTCGTGGCTGATCTCGACCTTACAGCATCACCGTTGACCGCCGAGACAGGCTTCGGAGCCGGTGACTCGTCGTCAGAGTCGTCTGGCTCCTGCACAGCAGACCAGTCGCCGCTGGCACCTATGGTGATCGCCTTTGTCCGCATGTCACCCTTGGCGAGTAATGCTTGACCAGCCGCAGCAAAGTAATCATCAACCCAAAGACTAATAGGACGGGCGTCGAGTCCACATATTGGGCATTTCCACACGTCCACCAGTGAAGGTTCTGCTCCTTTTTGTGCCGGCCCTCCTCCCTTTTGTGGTGGTTTCTGTGGCCGAGTCTGAAGCCACGTGTCCAGATCAAAACACTCGAGGTGCATACAATGAGCGCCTCGAACAGGGATATTGAATCTGGTTGCACTGAAAGGGTCGGCTAATGAGACAGTCAGAGTCTCGTCCTCAATGATGATGTCGTCAGAGTCTGAAGGGCGCAGGCGCTTCTGCACCTTGCGCCTTGTTTCTTCCACCGGGATGCGCTGCATAGTCTTGATCACGCTCTTAGCAGACTCGTGGCTGACCGTCTCTACAATCTCAACGGCCATGAAGTACTTGAACCCTGATCTTAGATTCTGCGGAACAAGAGGAAAGCTGATCCTCAAGGTATTCTCACCCTCGGACAAGAAATCAGTCAACTCCAATGGCTGGTCCTTATTGAAGTGCTGTTTTCGGCGCAACTCTAGGCATTGGCGATTGAGATCGAAAAAGATGTGAGCAGGCCAATATGTCGCAGCCATCACCCAATCTGGCTCTTCAAGCTCCTTCTGCCTATTAGGTCGCATGCAGAGGCGTAGCCGGTATCGATAAGAGCCTTCGGAAAAGTAACAATACGGAAGGCCTTCACCTTCGGTCTTCTTCACTAGTCTTCGCATGTGTTCCTCTGGCACGTTGAAAGTAAAAGTCCGCAGGCCCATCTGGGGCGCAAGGACTATGGGTTGAAGTACAAGCTGCTTGACAAACTGGTAATAACGAGTTCTCACCGGTTTTGAAGGGACACGCCTGGGGCTGCGTAGCCCAGCCTTATGAAGGCCAATCTGAAGTGAGGGTTGACCGTAGGGGCTGAAGGGGTACTCCGCCTCAGGTATTGGGTGAAATGTCAGTTCTTGTGGAGCTAGCTGGCCTGCAAGTGGTACTCGATACGTTTGGTTTTGCGGTACTGGGGCTTGGGACTGAATAGTTTGTTGAGGATGCATTATTTGAGCCTGATGAGGATGCATCATCTGGACTGGACTCGCCACTTGCTGAGGCCCAGATTGTACAGAGTGTTCAACGTACTGCGGCCGTGCTGTCGGATGTTGCAGATGTCCACCCTGAATGCTGGGAAGTGATTGCGATGGGTACGCAATAGAACTTGCTCGCCTTTGAATGGCGACGGGTAGACTGTTGGATGGTAAGACCGGAGTTTGTGGTGTACTTTGAAATTCATTTCTCGAGTATGTTTGTGAGAACCCGGCGCTGACCGGCCCGGGAGTAGGGGGTTGCTGAATTCGTGGGGAGTGATAGCTAGCAACAGAAGAAGGTGGCACTGTCCGATGATCGGTTTGCACATAGAGGTGGCTTGATCTCCCTGGGTCTTGAACACCCGGGTTGCTTGGTGGAGGGTAGTGGTTGACAACTGCCGGGCTTGACACTCTACGGTCGCCTATCGGAGCACGCGAAGCAAATGCGTCGAACTGAGAGATCGAAGGAGATGGCACTGCTGCGGGCGATAGAGATGCGTCAGACGGGATCACTGGCGATTGAGCTGCTGAATGTCGGTCGCGTCGTTCAGCTATAGACGTATTGTGGCCCATGGCAGGAGACGGCACCACACCTGGATGATGGTTAGCAACTCATGGTGCTTCAAGGACAGGAGAGTTGGACAACGTACTCAGTGTAGCTGCTTGTTGCTGAGGCTGGTGTTGACGCTGCTGGTGTTGATATTGGCGCTGCTGCAGCTGCAGGACAAGATTTTGGTATTGGTTTATAACCATGACTCGAGCCTGCTTAATTTTTTCAGGAGCCTCGCCGCGCGCAGCTAAATTGGCTTCACCCGTCCGATCCTTCTCGAAAACGTCATTCATTGCAATTGACGCTGGGCCGTCCTGGATGCCGAGGCATCTACGGCTCATAGTGAACAACATATCTTGTAGCCCCCGTGAGGGGCAGCGGAGTATCATCGTCAGTTCGTATGCGAGTAGTGGGTATCTTCGTCTCGAAAGGCCCTGTATGAGCTCATGCCAATGTGATGAAAGGTGGCTCAGAAATGCAGCGATGTCCCGGGCCACGGGGGCAGCGGGGAGTATTCTGGAAAGCTCAGCCAGAGACAGGGGAAAGTTGGCGAACCATTGGAGATTAGCAGCCGACATGTTGTCGTTCTTTCTAAGGATGGTTTGCAATATGTCGAAGGCAGTATCAACATGATTGGGATCTAGTAGACCGCGAAAGATGCCATGGATCGGGCCTTTGTTCAAGGACCAACCGCAAAGTACTTGATGAAGAGGGATATAGAAGTAATCCGTGTTTTGGCACGCTTCCAACAAGATCCTGTACCGAGGCCTCTCCACTGTTCCATTCAAAAGCCCCGCAGCATCGAATTGTGCCACACGACTTGCAATCGCATTCTGCCATTGTAAAGTTGAATTTTGATTCCTTGACTCGTCGGGAGTGGCTGGAGCCTGAACGCGGATACGCTTGGCCGGAAGCCCAGTAACGGCGGAGGCTGATCCATTAGCCCTCACACTCGGTTCCGAAGGCTCACCGACGTTGGCTTGCTTATTGATGGGGAAAGATGATGGCAAGGCCGTGGCTTGATAAGCCGGAGTAGACGGGATAGAGTTAGTAGCCCTGACACGGCTTGTTGGTTCAGTCTCGGCACCCTGACGAGGAGCAAGGTTCTGGACTCGAGGAGAAGAAGTAGTTGTGCGAACGGAGGGTCCAGCGATATTTGTGACAGGTATCGGGCTGCTCTGGTTCATGTTGTCGGTAGAGATAAGCTGCCCAGGTCCTGCACCCTGAGCAAGGGTGCTTGCCACAGGATTAGTGCAGTCGGCTTGGTTCGAGACATTCGGACTCGGTGCGTCGGTTAGCGCTGGAGAAGGGAGGACGGTTGAAGATCTATTTGCTCGAGTCAGCAGGGCTGACAAGTGGAAACGCGCGCCTAGGTATATGTTGCAAGCTCGAGACATTAAGACTGCCCAACACCAGGAGGTTTTGGGCTCACGTGTAACGCAAGGCCCTGCGAAGGTGCAATGAAGCGAAGAGGAAGGAATATTCTTGTACCTATTTGTTTCCGTAATACCTGCCGACTGGTCTACTATTTGGTTGATTGGGATGCTCTCGCGTCGCGAAGCGTTCTCAGTCTGGGTAGGCGGGGCAGCGGCGGAGGGTGGGACGTTGGACTCTTTTCTCGGCCGTCCTCGCTTTCGGGGAACGATGGAGGAGGGCATCGGCCCTGTTCTGGGGTGGGAATCCGCGGATGAGCCGCCGGTCATCCATGAGCGGGTATGGCCGCCAAGAAAGGCATTGAGAGTCTCGTTAGAGGAAGCGATCTGTCGGGAGTCGAGGGGAGGGCCGGCCCTTTGCTGGTTCGGCTTGGAAGTCTGTGGCATCTCACAGGTTGGCAGGGTGTGAGGAGGTTCTTGGAAGAAGGTCGTGTGCTAGCCTAGGTAGCCAAAGGTCGTGGTGAATATGAGAGCGCATACCCTTTGGAGGCTATCTGGGTGCATGCTCAACGTCGCCGCTTTCTAAAGTCGAGAGCCGACAAGTTAATCATGATTCGACAAGTGATTGCGCAGGGTGAAAGCCAAGGCGACGTGTTGGCAATGGTCAAGTTGGGGCGAGTGGATGAAGCCGGAGAGGGAGAGAATTGAAGATTAAATTGAGTGCGCAAGTTATAGCGGACGAGAAGTGGTCAAAGAAGATGGTGCGAAGTTGGCGAAAGCAGGCGGAGAAACTCTAGAAGCCGGAAGCGACAAACGCTGCAGTCGCGCCTGGGTCGCGACCGGGGCAAGGGGAGAAAAAAAGAAGATGGGGAAGCAAGGGCGTTGCGTTGGATCAAACAAAGAGTTGGGCCAAGCGTCATGTCTCTCAGCCATCAGCCATCAGCCATCAGCCATCAGCCATCAGCCATCAGCCATCAGCCATCAACCATCGACCATCGACCATCAACCATCAACCATCA
>JAAVUK010000493.1:0-29489 GCA_014899095.1 Fusarium buxicola
GAGGCTGGGGCTGTCCAGGGATAGGGTAGGTCTGCTTAGGAGGGTGAGGGACCTTGCTTGTGTACAGAGTCGAAGTCAAGTTGCCGGGCTGGTAAGGAGGCTGAGGAGCCGTCACGACCTTGGTAGTGTGAGCTGGGGGAGGAGGAGGAGCCTTGTGGGTTTCAGTCACGGGGCAGATAGTCGTCGAAACAGCGACAGTCTCAGTGGTGACATGAGGGCCCTCGGGGCAGTTGGGGACATTGGGTCCGCAAGAAGTGACCGTCTTAACGTTGGTCGTGTAGATTGTCGAGGTGGTCAAGTAAGTGGTAGTGCTCTCGTGTCCTTGCTCGGTAGGTTTGGGAGGGGGATAGTGAGGGACGGTGCCATTGTTGCCTGGCTTAGTAGGGTAAACTGGCTTGGTAGGGTAAACTGGCTTGGTGGGATAGACTGGCTTGGTGGGATAGACTGGCTTGGTGGGATTCGGCTTAGTCGGGTGTTCCTCAGTCACAGGGCAGAGAGTCGTTGACACAGCGATGGTCTCAGTCGTTGTGTGAGGTCCTGCGGGGCAGTCAGGCTTTCCAGGAGCACAAGTGGTGACAGTCCGAATAGTCGTGCTATACACAGTCGAGACGGTCCACTTTGTGGTCTCCGCCGTGACAGGCTTCGTAGGCTTAGGGGGAAGATAGCCAGTAGAGTGATCTTTAGCAGTAGTGACAGGGCAGGTGGTGGTCGACACTGCGATGGTCTCAGTAGTTGTGTGAGGTCCTGCGGGGCAGTCAGGCTTTCCAGGAGCACAAGTGGTGACAGTCCGAATAGTCGTGCTATACACAGTCGATACGGTCCACTTTGTGGTCTCCGCCGTGACAGGTCCGGTATGGTGAGGGATCGTCTCGACGTTGGACGGCTTGGTAGGCTTAGGGGGAAGATAGCCAGTAGAGTGGTCTTCGACAGTAGTGACGGGGCAGGTGGTGGTCGACACAGCGATGGTCTTGGTGGTTGTGTGAGGACCGTTGGGACAATCTGGCACCTCAGGGGGGCAAGAAGTGAGAGTTTCCACGCGAGTTGTATACACAGTAGAGACGGTATACTTCGTCGTGCCTTCATGGCCGGGCTTGGTGGGCTTAGTGTGCTCAGGGGGAGGAGGGTATTTGCCAGTTGAAGTCGTGGTCACCTTGGTGGAATCCTCATGGCCAGGCTTTGTAGGCTTGGTGTGTTCTGGGGGAGGATACTCAACGGTCGAAGTTGTGGTCACATCGGTTGAACCCTCCTTAGTGGGCTTGGTATGCTCAGGAGGAGGGTATTCGCTAGTTGAAGTTGTTACGTCGGTAGAACCCTGCTTTGTAGGCTTGGTATGCTCGGGAGGAGGATACTCGCCAGTTGATGTTGTTACATCAGTGGAGCCCTCCTTGGTGGACTTGGTCTGTTCGGGGGGCGGGTACTCGCCAGTTGAAGTTGTGGTCAGCTCAGTCGAGTCTTCGTGGCCAGGCTTGGTAGGCTTAGTATGTTCAGGAGGAGGGTATTCGCCAGTCGAAGTTGTTACGTCAGTTGAACCCNNTGAACCCTCCTTGGTGGGCTTTGTCTGCTCAGGAGGAGGATACTCGACGGTCGAAGTTGTGGTCACTTCGGTTGAGCCCTCCTTGGTGGGCTTGGTATGCTCGGGGGGAGGGTACTCGCCAGTTGATGTTGTTACATCGGTGGAGCCCTCCTTGGTCGGCTTGGTCTGCTCAGGAGGAGGATACGGGAGAGTAGGCTTTGTCTCCTTAGGAGGGGTGTAGGGCTCAGTGACAGGGCAGACAGTAGTCGAAACAGCAATCGTCTTTGTGGTAACGTGAGGAGTGTTGGGGCAGTCTGGAACCTCGGGCTTGCAAGAGGTCACGGTATGGACCTCTGTAGTGTATACCGTAGACGTGGTCCATTGAGTAGGGCTGGTATGCTCCGGAGGCGGGTACTCGCCAGTTGAGGTTGTCACGTCAGTGGGACCCTCGTTTGTGGGCTTGGTCTGCTCCGGAGGCGGGTAGAGACCAGTTGAAGTTGTCACGTCAGTGGAACCCTCTTTTGTAGGCTTAGTCTGTTCGGGAGGCGGGTATGCGCCGGTCGAAGTTGTGGCCTCAGTAGTATCATCATGTCCCGGCTTGGTAGGCTTGGTGTGTTCGGGAGGGGGATACGGCTGGGTAGGCTTCGTTTCCTCAGGGGGAGGATATTCGGTGGAACCCTTGCCAGACTGAGCAGGCTGAGTTGGCTTGGTCTCCTCAGGAGGGGGGTACTCAGTGGTGTCCTTGCCAGACTCAATTGGTTTAGTTTGCTCGGGAGGGGGATATGAAGTAGTATCTTCATCTCCATGACCGGGCTGAGTCGGCTTGGTTACTTCAGGAGGAGGGTAAGGCTGAGTAGGCTTTGTCTCCTTGGGGGGCAAGGGCTGAGTCGGCTTGGTCTCCTCGGGAGGAGGGTACGCCTGAGTGGGCTTTGTTTCCTCAGGAGGAGGATACGGCTTGTTAGGCTTGGTTTCCTTGGGAGGCTGCGCTTGGGTGACAGGGCAGACGGTGGTCGAAACGGCAATGGTCTTGGTGGTGATACGTTGCGTCTTGTTGGGGCAGTCGGGGACGTAGGGGGGACACTCGGAAACTGTAAAGATCTGAGTCTCGTAGACAGTCGAGGTCGTGTACTCCTCGTTGGGAGCTGGGTAATGCCGAGGGAGTTCCACGGCGGCAGCATTGGCTAAGCCAATGGTGGCAGCGCCAAGCAAGAGAAAGCCCTGCATCGTGTTTGGCAAAACGAGTGCAATTAAACGAGTGCGGGTTTGTTTAAACGAAAGGCTGGTGAGGAAACAGAAAGAGTTTCAGAACGGAAACAGAGGAGCTTTCTTATACTACCTTAAGCGCCATACCTTGCTCCCCTCCCTCAGATGTTTTGCTCTTCCAACTGCGTCCCTCGTATACGGCTCTGCTGTCGGTTGGTTGACAACTCGGCCCAACTTCCTCGACTCTGGATAGAATACGGGCTTCTCCATCGAGGCCCCAGTAACGTGATGTCATGTTGGAGGGCGCGTAGGTACAGTACGGGCGGTTGGGCGACATGCAGCTACGGTGGACCTGATTAACCCGCGCGGCTCAGAGCCCGGCCACGAGCCCGGCCACCAGGGTCCATAAATCCATGCTTCATTACGATGTGGGAGGCATGGATGAGGTGCGGAGTCCGGATGGGACGGAATCTTTGGGTATCTGGGTATGGAACCGACAGTTGTCGTCTCACTGAACAAGCACGGATCTTGAAGTTGCTCGTCTTTCATTTGATAGGCTCTTCTAGACGTGAAACCGTTTTTCCCTAGATTGGCTAAAAACGCCTCTTGTTTTCCAGGCACATGAACCACGTTGCCGCCCTCGAGTTGACCTATCAGCCGGCAGAAAATGATATGATGGCCCGGTTAAATGGGACCTTTGATCTGCGGGCGGCCACGATTAGATCAGTCCTGGTCTCAACGCCATGGTTGGTTGAGAACCCCTGTCAGCTCGTGCGTTGCCTAGACAGACGCTCTCGCCGTGGGGCTCGAGCCGCTGTGTGGACCTCGATACACGTATCTTGACTTGCTTGGTGTGCTTGGCTGCTCGTACATACACGAGATTTTCTATTTATTCCCTAGGATCGCCGCCGTCTCCCCACTTTGGCCCAAAAGCTCGCCCCTCGCAACAGGTTTTCCCCCTCTGTTTGTGATAATCGAGCAATCATACTGCACAAGCGTGTCGGGGACTCGGGGGTTGGTGGAGTTGAATGTGAGGGAAAAGTCAAATCGGCTGGTGTCGGGCGCAGAACATTGGTTTAGCACAGGCGCATCACGTTGGGAATGGCTATCTCTCATGGGTCAGGGCTGATCAAGGCCGTATCCGTGGTGATTCTGATGAGATCCCTGACTTGAAGGATCTCCACCATGGAGAATCCCAAATCCTGTCGGTGATGGTGTTACGAGGTGCCCTCAAGCAGTCGATTCCTCTGCGCGATTACTCGGGCAACAATCAAGTCATGATATCGACATCTAAATGAGAATTGTGTCATTATTGTCAGCCAATGTCGCTAGCCGCAACAGACAATCATTGGGTATCACAGCATGTTATGGTTCCTGCATCCTTGTTCCTGCGTCTGTCCATACTGTAGACCATGGCTGCACTCGCGGGTGTCTCACACAAAAGTCAGATTGGACTGTTCTTCTCTTTGCATGTCATTTGGGGGCCAAGGAGGCTTGACTCTGTGCAACAGACAACAGACTTCTCGGATATACGGAGTTGTAATATTAAAACGCTGCCACGGAAGAGGCTTGCGCCTAAAATTTGTCTAGCTCCCAAGTGAACGATACGAAAGACACTTGTAAATCCATAGACCAAGAACAACAGTCAATCACCCAGAGATACTGCCAGACGGCTAAACAAGAACGGTGACGTGATTTGCACATGAAAGCGGAGTCGACTTGTCCGATAGTGGAGTCCATTATTAATAAATGTCCGCTCAAGCGCTGTTGCTATTATTAGACCCTGGTGACCAGATACCTATCTCGAGGTAGTTTATTTGACAGACGCTCCAAACAGGTCAGTTGAAGCCACTTGAGATGGAGCAAAGCAAAGCATGGTATTCATTGTGATAGATTTCAAAACTCGACAGCTCCTCAATCGAACCTTGGACAAATGCATGTTGGTTGTCATGGTGAGGCTTTTATCTAGCAACGGGCAACCCTGATGGTTGACGTCAACACAACGCGTACGACCCCTCTTGGGTATCTTGGCAATACGAGAAGATGCATCAGCGATTGTGGCTTCGGCCCTACTGCACAAAGCCTAGAGAAACAGAACGCATTGATATTTGACAGGGAGGCGCTCCGAGACCTCACCTTGGAACGAACGTACCATCGAGGACAGTTCCCGCAGCGCAAATTCAGTCATAAACGGAACAGGCCACTCCTTGTTCCCCAGTTTGATCGACAGCCATGTCCATACGTACCTAGATCTGGATGAACCATTTGATTGATTATGAGGGGTAACCTCTGTGACTGATACATAAGGATTCAGTTCCTACCGTGCAGCAAGTAATAGAGCTATTGTGTATGCCAGCTAACCTCCCAGATCTGTCCAAGCACATCTATGGCCGCATTGCTGAAGGTTTTGCACCATGTTCAAACCTACTACGTAGCCTCGTTCCCAGTCGCCGTTCAACGCCTCGGCAGAGGCGGAAGAGCTGAGAGTTGCCCATGCAGCCCACTCAGAATCCGAAACGCACCATCCGCGATCGACAGGGGCTGCTTTCGAGGGCTGGACCCACGCCCGATGGTTCCCTGTCAGTGACGAAATGATTGACGTGAGCTCAACAAAACATCATCGTCGTGCTTACCCTAAGTCTGATGGTCCATGTGAAGGGGATAAGCAAGCAAGTTCTCACCTAACGCTAGAGTCCATGATGATACACATGTAAAAAGAGAGGAAACTTCTTAGCAAAAGTTCCGGCTCGTAATTCTCTCTAGTTTTCGATGGATCTTACCTCGTGTACGCCCCGTAGTTTACTTCTAAAAATATAAACTTTCCCGAATATTGACATTGTCTTTTCTCGATAGGAATTCCGTGTTAAGACCATCGTGATATTAATAGCTTTTGATATGATCGTAGACTGTCTCGATAATAACCCTTCACTTTCTGACAATGACGGTTGAAAGTCACGCCGTCTTTCCCACGCTACATGCTGTAGCGGTATGGCCTCGTCAAGTTATTCAACAGGCAGCAACTATTATAGTCGGTATATAGTGAGCCTCTCACGCGATACACACATAGAGGCTTTAGTTGGAGGTTGGGTCAATTCAACTAATATTCAAGGTACCAAGAACCCTTTCAGGGAACCTTTAGGCGTTGCTTTGTTTTACATCCATCGAGGCTATAGACACATAATTGATAATTGTCTTCTATGCTATTATCGCTATGCAGCGAGAATCGCAAAGAGGTGAGGTGGTTAACCAGAGCCAATATATTAGTGGCAACTGAAGGCAGCAAGAAAACCCAAGTGGTGCTGCGCAACATCAATCATGCCTTTTGACCTTCCCAGCGCTTGTTCTGAGGGCTTCCACCAATGCTCCGACCATGGAAGGTATCATGGAATCAACATCGCATTCGCCTGTTTGTACGTTCCTCTCTTCGCCGTCGTGTGTATGCTACTTATGACCAAGCCGTGAGCTTTAAATTGCAACGAGGTGATGTGAACTTGAACATGGCAGCGAGATTTCCGCATACAAAAGATGACTCCGATAGTCTACTCGCCTCCCATCATATGGAGGTACTAGAAGTCGGGTAGACAAGCATTTTCGAGGCTTTAGTGTTCCGTAATGATCGAGGAATTTGTGTCTTCATCTAGTGTGAACTCTCGACCATTGGTGAGACCATCCAGTAGCCATTCGTCACTGAACCTAGGGCCAGGCGATGTTGCCTTCTGCATCGGCATTTGTTCAGGTTGGTATAGTCTATCAATACGTATGTGCATAAAACTAAATCTATTGATTGCTTACCTCCACAACCGGCCGCCACCCTTGTTGTGTTTCAATGACCCACGTGGCATACTGGATGGATAATACTCTAATACGAATTTTAAACATTCAATCTCGTCTCCGTATTCCGATCAAATCAAATGCACTTATGGGGTGAAGGATCCAAAAATAACCAGGGGCCCCATCTCGCTTGTCGAGAATATCCGCTCCAACCGGGTGTAGCCAGGGTGGTGTTGGCGGAAAGGCCATCCGAACGCCCTGAGTGGAACGACAAGTCACTTCAGCGGATGCCTGACATCTTGGCAGGCGAACTTTCAAGGCTTCGTCGACGATGGCTGCCACTTCAATGGACTGTTCATCAAGGATAGATTCAGCCGCAGTGGGCCAAGGCTTCGGTGTACTTGATGCTGCAGGAAGTTCAATCCTCCCGAGGTACATAATGTTGTTGACGCTGCAACGCGTGATCATGAAAGTGTTTCCTCCCTGTGTTTCCCACATACCCTTAATTATGCTCCCATTACTAGTGGTACCCATATTGACTAGCCTTCTGGTCGCTACTCCAGGACTGGCAGCCAAAGTGGGCTACTTCGAATCGAACCGCTGCGTAGACCCGTCGGGCCTCGAAAAATGCTACAAAAGCGCCGAGGAAGAGTGGTCTGATTGTGTCAACAACAACTGCAAGGATAAGAATATTGACTGCATCAACGTCTGTTCCTGTTTACAGACCCAAGCCCAGATCAACTGCGCATTGGTATCTTGTTGGAACCAAGTGAGCTACGCTGCTTTACCGGCAGTGAAGAGTGAGATACCAATAGAACTAGGTCTACAGCTGCGAATACCAGAACACGGTCTCAGACATCGGAGCAAATTGCCTCAATCCGAAATGGGACGGCTTGCCTTTCTATCCGGCCCCCGACGATGGCCCTGGGGCGTGTTCATGCAACGTAGGGAAACTTATCACGTCTATCCACCGAGCGGGAGATGAGTTAGACTCATGCGGCAACTCAAAGAAGGCGGCACTCACCAATCAGATGAATTTCGACGAGATCAAAGTTTTCGCGGGGGCGTGCAAGTGCTGTGCCTGGAGTGCAATCCTTTCTTCGTAAGTTTCCTACTGCATGTTCCAGTCGCTTCTTCTTACAATTCCTCTTACCAGCTACTGGGATATCTGCCCGGATACAGACCCCAGCATGCTCGGCGTCGACAAAATATTCGGATCCCTTGTAGCTAAAAACAAGGACTGGCCCATGTGCGGCGACTACATGGACGCATACTCTTGCGCTGATGATCTGAAGTTTACACCACCTGGTGGAGACAAGTCGGCAAAGTTCTACGCCCCGGGAGAGTTCCCCAAGAACGGGACGAAGACGACGACGACAAACCTCAGCGGCAGCATTACCAGCCCTCTCAGCGGCGAGACATTTACATGGACCTATGGAAACATCCAGCACGCTATTACAGTGGCGAGCGCTGATGCGAGGCCAACAGGGAGCTCCAGTGAAGAGGACGGGGGAGACAAGAAGAAGGATAGCGGTAGTGATAAAGCAGGCCAGAATGATAGGCAGGAGGAAGATGCTGCTACAGTAGTAGCTCCTCGATTATTGCTTGTCGTTGCTTTCATATGCGCTGTTCTTGCTTGAGGAGGGAGGGGAATTATAATAATCAGATACCGCTATATAATTGACATCCACTTGCTACGTAACATTTCAGTTTCTATCCTAAAGCTGTAAGTCATTTCTCTATTCTAACCTATTACTCGAAGTACCACTACCATTAGCATTAATGGGAGATATAATAGACTTCTTAGGATGCACATTAAATTACCAGAGGCCAGCAAACCCTTGAAGCTTTCATGGACACTCCATTCGAGGAGGACTCGGCTAGCAGTTGGGTCTTTGAAGCTGAATATGACAGTCTGAATTTCAAAACTTTAGTAATACCCGATCTAGGAATACGCAATACGAAACCTTGTATCCCCGGGTTAATTTTCAATTTCAGAGTCACCCATAGTTGCTTGGCACAGGCGATCTTGGCCGAGTACATTGGGGGTCTATAAGTCAGCCCTGGCTGGTACAACAGTGAATGAAGGCTACTTATATCTCAAAATTTACCGCCACCGCAAGACAACTAAATACCTCGGTGGCACAATTGGCTAGCGCGACAGACTTTTAATCTGTAGGTTATGGGTTCGAGTCCCATCCGAGGTGTGTAAGATGTTTGTGAACATCTTATTTTTATATAATTCTTTTTGAGTTGAACTTACACATGTGACAATACTCTAGCCAACCAGAGAGAAAAGACTTAAAATGTCACTACGGATAGCTTACTTGAGCTTGTTGGACCCATAGCAGGAACTGTCGGTGGACGATGGCGCGATGGCCCGAGTCAGTGGTGTCACTCATGGGGCTTTGGTGGGCCTTTGATCACTACTGCACATGCTAAAGCCAGGCACAGGCACAGATGATTGACAGACAGACAGACAGGATTGTGTCATCAGGGTACATGTATCATTACTAAATTTTGGTATAGACTTGCGCCGGCCCGTGTCCAGATGCGCCTGTGTTTGGTATCAAGCTCATGACCTTTTGTCAGAACACAAGACATTTATCGGCAAGTATAACCTCCGTCAATGACGATATCGGTACCGGTGGTGTATGTGCTGGCGTCGGAGACGAGGTAGACGTAGGCGCCTTTGGTCTCCTTGGCATCGCCGTTGCGGCCCATGGGGATCATGCTCCTCCACAGCTCCTGGGTCTCGGTGTCGATAAAGTCGGACAGACCCGTGTCGATGTAGCCAGGCGAGACGCTGTTGACGCGGGCAAAGTCGCGCCACTCGTTGGCCAGCGACTTGGCCATGTGGATGCAGCCAGCCTTGGCCACGTTGTACGACGTCTGCTCCTGGGGGTAGTTGGCGATGTGGCCCGACATGGAGGCGGTGATGACAAAGGAGCCACGGCCCTGCTCCTTGAAGTGAGCACCGACCGCCTTGGCGCAGTAGGCGGTGCCGTTGAGGTCGACCTGGATGACATGGTCCCATTCGGAAGCCTTGCTGTCGATGACACCAGCATTGGCAGTGGCACCGGCACTGAGGGAGAATACGTTAGCAATTGACCTCACGAACGGAAGGGAAGGGCTCGTACTTGGCAACAAAGGCATCAATCTTGCCAAACTCGGAAATGACCTCCTTGACGAAGCGCTCAACGTCGTCGTAGTCGGCAGTGTTGAGCTTGTAGGCCTTGACCTTGACGCCGTAGTCCTTGGTCAGCTCCTCGACGTTCTTCTCGGCACCCTCCTTGCGGGACGCGTAGGTGATGGCAACATCAGCGCCCATCTCGGCGCAGCCGCGGGCAGCCTCGATGCCCATGCCGCGGGGTCCGGAAGCGCCGGTGACGACGACGACCTTGCCCTTGAGGCTGAAGAGGTCCTGGAGCTTGTTGGCCTTGGGGATTTGCTGAACCATGGTGACGGTGTTGGTTGTGTGTGTTGAGAGTGGTGTAATTGTTTGAGAGGAAGAGAGATTTCAGAGGATCGACAGAGGGGTAATAATGAATTGATGGAGGGGGGGAAAGCAACGGGATGCCCAGGAGCAAAAGACTATTTGTATGTTTCCCTCTCTGCTCGCTCAGACCGTGGCGTGGGTATTGAGTTGAGCCTAAAGCAGCGAGCACCGCCCAGACAAGACATTGTGATGAATGGGTCCAGTGATGTCATGGACACCTTCAAGAGCTCAAGACCCAAGCCAATGAACAGAGTCTCGCAAAGTTGAGAGTTGCAATCGGCGATGGAAGTGGAATAGCAAAAACTGGAAAGGCCCCACGCCGACGTAAGGAAGATGGAGAATTGGACGTGGTTTCTCTCAGACTTGGGACTTTCAGTACAGTACAGTACAGTCAGTACATACAATGAAGCGTCGTGTATGCGTGTGCCGAGCGAGGGTCGAGTGGCTTCGGTGGGACGCATGAACCATGTCGGTTCATAGCCCGAGCGAGAATGCCTTTCCTTCCTTTTCCTGATGCGATGCTTGATCAACTGAACCAATTGGCTCTGCATCCAACACGTGGAGACTGCCGGAGCGGGGGAGGCATCTGCGTTGCGCTGCGTGCGTCGCGTTGCATTCGGATGCCACCATCATCAAAGCCCCCGTGGTCGCTTGCGGGTTTTCCGCTGAATCCTAACGTTAATACATGTCCCCTTCTGTCACTCTTCCATCAGACTGTACTGTAATGGACCCCCACCTTGGATAATTCCTGTATAATTCCAGCGTCATTCTCCCGTCCTCATCCTTGGACAGAGACCCCGCGAAACGGCCGATTCACCGCCCCGCTGTGGATGTCTGGTTGGCTGGCCACGCCGCCGGGATAATGACCCGGGCGAGCTAGTCCCAGTCAACGTGTCAACAATCAGGCGAGGGGGAGACAGAGGAAATGCCGTGGATGGACGACTCAATTGCATGGCCTTTGCATGTCAAAGCAGCATTGGATATCTCATAGTGTATCTCGATGGAAGACAGGATCTTCATGAATGAGGGGTTATCGGAGCCGACCGTTCGTTCTATCGCAAACGCATTTTGGTGGGTGCTTACATCATTGGTTCGGTCAAATTACTCTCAACAAGGTAATTCTCGATGCCATCTCGAGACTGAAACCGCACCCACAACGACAATCTTCCTGCATCCGCATCCGCCATACATACTCTCGCCGCTTTAGATCAAGTATCGGAAATCCCTCTTCATCCGTAGAGCCTCGTCCTGGTTGTCCATGACCTCCACCGCAGCCGTGTGCGCCGCCACATCCTGTCGCGTCTCCCAAGCCGACTCGCCAGCGTCGAGCTTCTTGTTCAGGTCGATGAGGATCCTGCGGAACATCCAGCAGCCGACCACGGTCACTCCAAACATGGATAGGACAATGCCGTAGCTCTTGCGGTAGCCGTTATCCTCCAGGTTCCAGACGTACGACCCTGCCACGTTGCCCAGCTGACTGAAGGCGTTGATCATGGCAATGGCCACGGCGCGCTTGGCGGGCGGTCGCGGGAACGATGAGCTGATCCACGAGTAGAAGACGATGAAGCCGGCGTACGAGCTGGCCTGCAGGAAGAGCGCGACGTAGCGGGCTGCCTTGTTGAGCGTCGCCATGCAAATAACGAATCCGACCGTGCCCACGCCAATGGGTCCCACGATGTGCCAAAACTGTTTTTGGACTCTTGGTTAGCAGCCATGTTTACACGGCACGACGTCATGTGAGTGAGGGCAAGACGAACCTTTTCTTGTGTCCTGTCGGAATGCCAGGCGTTGATCAGCGACACAATGCAAGCAAACGCCCACGGGGGAGCGCTCATCAGCAGGGTCGGCACGTAGCTGAAGCCGAGCGTCTTTGTCAAGCTGGGCTGGTCACCGGGTTAGCCAAGGAGCAGAAAGCCAAGGAGCAGGACATGGCATGGCATGGGCGTGAGTTTGACTTACAAAGAATGCATTGAACGAGAGACCAACGACATATGCCGTAAAGGTGAGCATCATGAGGTAGATCTTGACGTCCTTGACAGCCAAGTTGAAGCCGTAAAAGACGCCTTCCTCGGCCGAGTCTTCATCGGCCTCTCCAACGTCCTCGATCATGCGGAGCTGCGCCACCTGCCGCTCCTCCTCGGTGAAGCCGCGAGAGTTGTGCGGCAAGTCGGGAAGGATAAAGGCGGCCGAGATGGCGATGCCCATGGTGATGGCGCCCTCGATCCAGAACAGCCAGCGCCAGGCAGCGTGGCCGAGGACTCCCTGCATGTTGGACAGGACGCCGGCGCCGATGAGGGCGGAGAAGGCATTGGAGATGAGGTTGCCGCAGAACAGGATGGCATTCCGCTTGGTCAGCTCTCGGCGAGTGTACCACTTGGAGAGGATCAGAAGAGCACCGGGCAGGAAGGCAGCCTCAATGAAGCCCAGGAAGAAGCGAACGGCGACCATGCCAGCAAAGTTGTGGACGTTACCCGACAAGGTCGAGACAAGGCCCCAGAGGAGCATGGCGACGGCTATGTAGAGCGATGGCCGCTGGATGCGGTTGATCATCATGTTGGACGGCACCTGCATGAGGATGTAGCCGACGTACAAGATGCTCAGGCATGTCGCGTATTGGTTGTAGCTCAGCTTCAGGTCCTCCTGCAGTCCCTTGAGTCGCGCCGCAGCAATGTTGTTGCGATCCAGGTAGTTCATGATGTAGATGAGGACGAACAGGGCGCATCGAGCATCCAGCTTTCGCTTCATCCTCTTCTCAACAACCTGTCGGTGGACCGAGTCCATTGCGTAGGCGCCCGCTGCCCGCGACTCGGGCTGCGACTCGACGCTGAGCTTGCCCTTGGCGACATGGTCGTCGGCGGGTGTCGAATCGGTGGGAGCCATGGCGTCTCGATGTCAGGCTCGTCTTGATGTGATGTGATGTGATGTGATGCCAGCTACAGGCGAGCAGAGGCTGGAGTTGTAAACCAGTCGTCGGCGCTGAAGATGGAGCGTCTCAATCTCTGTCTCTATTCGAAAATGCCGCACGAGGAGAAAGACGATGATAAACGCACAACAATCTACAAAGGTCTCCGACGCTTTGGTCCTCGCTGGCAGGGCACCTTGATCCTATATTATCCCAGATCAGCGTTGGAGGCAAATGGGGCAACAGCCGCTAGAAATCAAGGCCGGTGCCACTACGTACAACAATACAGTAGTTGCATCATGCAGCAGAACGTTGAGTCGCAGCGCGGGGATCACAAGGGGTGCAAAAACGTGGAGAAGGGGGATATAACCCGCCAACAAGGGCATCCAGAAGAGCCGACAATTGGGCCGAAGCGCAGCTCAATCGCAATTCGAGCGTAACGGAAACTGCTTGACAGGGCCTGACACTGGCAGAGACAGGCAGAGATAGGCAGAGACAGGCACGCGATGGTCGCCTCCGCTGTGGAGGGGCTGCAGATCCTCTCCAAATGAGAGAGTAACGTTGGAGACGATGCGGAGACTCCGCAATGGGGTTCTGTTCAATTGTGGTCCGTGCCACCCCAGACTGACTCAGCAAACTCGGTAAACAACGGGCGGAGTTGCCGTTTCTGACTTTCAACTGACTCGAGAAAATAGGCAGCAGCATTTCCAACCGTGGGGTTAAGGCTTGAGCCAGGGAGGGGGGCGCGACTCAGTGGGGAAGTTAGAGATCACGTACACTGACTAGTTTTTTCCCCAACCAACTTGAAACGAATCAATATTTTGATAGTGCTACTCTAACCCCAGCTCAGACGGGCACGAGGCCCTAATCCGGGTAAGATATACTCTATCTACCGGGAATTTAATTCGGAGCGAGCCCGTCCTAGGTCAAGCCGCCGTCACCTCGGCCAACGAGTTCCAATATCGGCCAACCATTCACGTTACGTTATATTTCCGTAGACAGCGCATCCGCAGACGGAACCAGACTATGGCTAATAATGCTAGCGGGGTTGGACTGTTAACCTAAGCGGGTAGTTAGCTAAGAGCCTGTAAGGTTAAAACATTATTATATTCGAGAAGGATTTGGATAGAAAACAAGCTGCTAGGTTAGGCTTAGCTAAATCAACACTATATACTAGGAGGACAGGTCTAGTACTATAAATGTGGCGTCTTATTTTAATGTAAAACATGGCTAAGAACAAGACTATGTCTATACTTAAGATGGAAATGATTTAGTAGGCTGGGGTAAACGGAGTACTAGTTCTCTAAAGCGAACTAAAAAGAAAACATTAAAAAGAGGAAACACCTTTCACAGGGATCTAAAGCATGACCTAAATCCACGCTATACTGTTATACACTAGGGTTTTATTTCTATCTAATTCAGTATGCCATGCTACACCTTAGCATCGGTAAACGTATACTAATCAATATCTGTGAATTAATGTAACAACCCCTCAGGGTACACGCTCTGGTCGCTACATATATATATGCTTTTCCTACCCTGGACGTCGAGTCTCCGCGAACAAAATTCCACCCCCTACTGCCTCTCAAGTCTCCCTGCAACTGTAGTCTCGTCCCTCGACTGCTTCAAGAAAGGCACCAACGTCGTACCGCCAGTGCCCGTCAGCTCTTCTCCCGCCTTCCTAGATGAGGAACTGGCGAGGTTCTGGGGACCATCTCTGCTCCCCTGCTTCGAAGGAAGGATAATGTATCTCGTGACGATCTGAATGTGCTTGTTCCGGAACTGGCTCAACACCTCAGCTGCAGCTGTAAATGCGCGTTGCAGGCGGTGTTGCTCAGGCGTGGTGGGTGTAAGTAGAGCCAACTCCCGGATACTTCCCTTTCGGGCAATGTGCGTCAGGAATCGTCGATGAGGGCCAGGCATATAGTCCTTCACGATATCATGATAGCTCTTCTCTCCCTTTCCAGAGGCGTTGTTCCCGCTCGTGGTATGCTCAACACCGAGCATAATGTCGAAAAACTGAACGAGGGAGCTCTGGCCATTGCTGCCACCTCGTAGTTGTCGCCACTCGCCCTTGCCATCGCCCTCGTCGTAAAAGACACCCCTCGGTAGGCCTGCGGACTCCATGTTCTTGCTTCCAGCTAAGAAGGGCCGGATCTTGTAGTAGAACGTCATCGGGTCGCACTTCTCGTACATCCTCTCCAGCAACACGCCCACCTCCTCGATGCATCTCTTTAGTTGCTCAAGGGCCGAGACGATGACGTCGTAGTCTCTTGTCTTGACAGCCTCGAGGGCCTCCATCATGCGAGGAATGATGCCGCCGGCCTTGGCCTCCATCGCCACGCTGATGAGCAAGAACCATGATTCTGACTCGGTTCCAGTAAATGTATGCAGAGTATCGAGTTGGCTTAGATCGGAAAAGTCGTCGCTCGAGCAGGAAAAGTTCCAGAGGTTTGCGGCGGCATAGGTGAGAACAGGGGGAAGTTCGAGACGCTTAGAGATTTGGAGGAAGGGTAAGGTGATTTGAGGCGGCAAGACCTGAGGATGGTTAGCTTTTGGGTGTTGACAAGGCCATGTGATAGCGCATACCTCTTTGGGCGTCTCACCACCCCAGATGTAGGCATGGGTCGTGAAGGCCAGGATAACATATGCTCGCCTCCACTCTGCTTCTGATCCAAGACGGTCCGTGGAAAGCACAGGCAGTTGATCAACTGCCCTCCTGATTCCATTTTCCACTAGTGCTGGAAGGTGTTGTATGATAAGCTCCCAGGGCTCGTAGTAGGAGTCTGGCAGTTGTCGCAACGGGCTGTGTTCCGGGAGAAACGCATTGTTTGACACGGCGAATTCCTTCAACTCTGCTGTTGGCTTGATCTGTGAGATCTTGTGTAGTACTGCGTGGGGAGACATGGTCTAGAGTGGTGATCGAGGATGAACAATAGTATGTTATCAATGATGGGCTGGGAGGGAGTTGCGCTGATACAGTATACTTCTAAAACACCAGCCATCAAATAAACGCCAGTCCACGGCTCTAAATAGAGTTTATCAGTCCCATGGGATTCCTGTCAGATGTCCTCGTCCTTCCAAGTTTTCGGTATCCGTCTCTTCCGCTTCTTCACCTCCGTGTCAGCACTTCCGTGTCCGGCCTCCGAGCCGTATCAATCCGAGCGAAGCGCTTCATCCGATCCGACATCATGCGCCATTTTGAAGAATTCCCCGGAGCCAATCAATGTCTGCTGCTATCTCAGAAATGGGTAAGATGACGTCCGCTACGCGGCTCGTGGCGGGCCACGGAGGACGGAACTTCGGATGTGGAGCTCTTCCGTGCATCCGTATTGCCTCTTGGTGACGCCGGAAGTGGCCGAGATGGCGCTTGACGGAACATAAAGTGATTTCACAATCCCTTGCTTGAGGAGGGGTCATACGATTCCAAGACCAGCCTCCCAATAACTCTCGGTACCTACTATCAAAGCCATCACCATGGAGTTGTCAGCATTTGTCGACCGCCTACGAGGCGGAGCCTCGCACAAATTTCCCCAAGATGCCAACTCGTTGGAGTTTGCCCGCCATCTTGACTCACAAGACAAGCTAAGCCATCTTCGGGATGAGTTTGTGCTCCCGACAAAGCGATCTCTCAAGAAGAAGGCTTTGGATGGATCGATTCCCTGTCAGTAACCGTGTCTCAGCCAGATCTTCCAGTCTGACTAACTTTGTCCAGCAAATGGCGGTGCATCTCACAACGGTACCAACGGCCACAGCAATGGCCAAAACGGATCAAGTGATGACTCCGAGCAGTGCCTCTACTTTGTCGGCAACTCCCTTGGTGCTCAGCCCAAGGCTGTTCGGCAGTATATCAATGCGCAGCTAGAGACATGGGCATCCATCGGCGTCAATGGCCATTTCAGCTCAATGGACAACTCACCCTTGACATCCTGGCAAGACCTGGCTGAGGATTGCGCTATCAAGTCTGCCGATATAGTTGGCTCTTCTCCCCACGAGATCGTCATCATGAACACCTTGACCGTCAACTTGCACTTGATGATGGCCAGCTTTTACAGGCCGAGTGAGAAGCGCCACAAGGTTATTCTCGAGTGGAAGCCGTTCCCCAGCGATCACTACGCCATTGAGAGTCAAGTTGTGTGGCATGGTCTGGACCCCGAGAAGAGCATGGTCAAGATCCATCCCAACGAGGACTTTTTAATAACGACGGAGCTGATCCTCGCTACTATTGACGAGCATGCTGAAGAGACGGCTTTGCTGCTACTTCCTGGAATTCAATACTACTCTGGCCAGTTATTCGACATTCCCCGAATCACCGCCTATGCTCAAGCCAAGGGAATTGTCGTGGGCTGGGATCTCGCACATGCTGCTGGCAATGTCGAGTTGAAGTTGCACGACTGGAACGTGGACTTTGCCTGCTGGTGCACATACAAGTACATCAACGCTGGCCCCGGCTCCATCGCCGGTGCCTTTGTCCACGAGAGACACGGCAAAGTCGAGTTCAAGGACGAGTCCGAAAAGCCCACCTATCGACCTCGCCTGATGGGTTGGTACGGAGGAGATAAGAGCGTGCGTTTCAACATGGACAACAAGTTCGTGCCCACAGTCGGCGCCGCAGGTTTCCAGCTCTCCAACCCTTCCGCCATTGACCTGGCCAGCTTGTCTGGTGCCCTATCCGTCTTCAACAAGACAAGCATGCGTGATTTGAGATCCAAGGCTCTCGTCTTGACCGCCTATGCCGAGCACCTGTTGGACCAGATGCTCACCGAGTCATCGGATGAGAAGCCTCTCTTCCGAATCATCACACCCCGAGATCCCGCGCAAAGAGGAACGCAGCTGAGTGTCCTGCTAAGGGAAGGCTTGATGGAGAATATGAGCGCAGCACTAGAGGAGAACGGAGTGGTTTGTGATAAGCGGAAGCCGGATGTTATTAGAGTTGCGCCTGTGCCTCTGTACTCGAGGTTTGAAGACGTGTGGAAGTTTATGCAGGTTTTGCGAGGGGCGTTGAAGCAATAGTGTCGGACAATACCCAGGACTGCTATGTCACTGAACAAGGACCACGCCATAATGACATATCTAAGACTAAAAAAGACTGATTGAATTAAAAGAATTGAAATACGAGCCCAGATCTATACTTGTTCGCTTCCCTCGCACACTGCCCTTGTTCCTCGATACATACACCACCCTTTCAGAGTACTCTGCTATAAGGCTGTAGCTGTAGGTTAAATCTCTAGTTTAGAGCTCACATGCTGAACCTTTCAAGCCCCTGAAGAAGAGTGAACCGGGCATGGTTGATGACGGGGTCATGCATCGCATATAGTCGCCTTATGTTCTGGTTAATCATGGCACACACAATCCCCCTGGGCCAACATTGCAGGATCGAGCATGACATTCCTGTCTTTCCCGTGGTCATGCAGCTTCGGGCTCGGATGATTGATATCGGCCAGAAAAGGCGGCATTTTCGGATGGTGATTCATGACCCGGCGGCATCTTATGGAACCGCGTCGGGCCCGAACTTCCGCTCATCGACACCAAGTTTCGGAAGACAAAACAAAGGTCCGAAAATCAGGATGATTCGACAGCTTGCGGACATTTTGCTCGGGAAACGGGAATCTATTACCCGATATTTACGTCTTTAGAGATGATGGGTCAGATCAATGCCGCCTCCTGCGTCCAACAAAGCAAATAGGTTCAAAGCCGACCCAGAATCTCCATCAACCCCCATCGGCCCGCCCCAATAACTCGGATCCGGTGTTTGAAGCAGGGACTCGCTTAAGCCTAGAAAAGCCGAATCGAGATCTCCAAACGGCGGTGATCCGACAGCCTGCAGCCCGTTGTGCTGCAGGAATGACCTGTCCAGCGACTCTCGTGATCTGTTGTCCGAGGCTGGAGCAGTGACTGGCTGGCTTGGGTCTCTAGGGAAAGCTGGGGAAGAGTCTGTGCCGGTGTCGGAAGGAATCAGGCCAAAGAGTTGACTTGAGTTCTCTGTTCGTCGCTGTCGCTCTACCATGTCACGCTTCTCGAGGTACTCCAGAGCTGCGGTTAGAAGCGACTGTGCAATGAGCGAGTACTGTCCTGCGTGTGTATCGTGCTTCGAACAGTGATCCAGGGCATGGATGGACATGCGGGTGTGCTTTTCTAGTATTCGGCCAAAGCCACCAAGGAGGCCGATCCCGAGGACGAGGGAGCTAGCGAATAGCCATGATCTGCCATGAGTTAGAAGTGAGTTGCCGTATGATATAGGACCTACTCACACTAGAACAGGCACGTGGCCAACAAGAACTTCTCGCTGGATCAAGTCCAAGATGGGATCAACCATCAGACTAGCTGCATCAATACAAGCATCCGCCAGCTTTGACTTCCCAGACGTCAAGGCAGATCTGCCGTTCGACGCCACTGAAGTATCAGATAACCGCCGACAAAGCTCATACATCAGGAATGGCCGAGACACAAGCATGACTGCGTAGTAATATGTCGATAGGACCTGGCATGCCCCGCTAGCTTGAGCTCTATCTTGCGCATCGGGGTTTGCAATGATATTCTTGAGCTGCTTTAGCCAGCGAGACGACCAATCTCGTAGCTGAAGCGATATTCCTTCGGTAAGTTGCAATGATATCTTGCGTCTCGAGTAGATCTCTGTGACCACTCCCTCAAGCACTAAAAATATTTGGACCGACGCGTTGAGAAGGTCGAGGGACTCGTCAGCGTTCTCATTCGGACTTTGGTATGGCACCGTGCAATCAACATCAGAAGTCGCCGGCGGCCGGCCCATGGAGGTGCTTAGAAACAGATCAACCACCCGCAAGCTCTTCCAAAGGCGGTCTCTCTGCCTATGGATGTCGGGTCCAAACCGCGCATTGACTTCAGTCCTGTGGATGCCGACAGAGTAAGCTGCGCGCACGGCAATACCAAAGAACATGAAAGCCCCGTTGATCTGACAGGAACAAAGCATGTACAAGGTAATGAGGGTGAAGATCTGAACGGTGGTTACGCTGAGATTCCCACTGAGATTCGCGTATGCCTTGTCTCGGGCGTACTCGAAGTAGTCCTGTGCAAGCGCCTCGTTGTCAATCTGGCTTCCGATGGCCAGCACGAGGAGATTTATGACAGTGGTCGCGTCGTCGGGCTTCTGGTCCAGATTGGCCCATAGCATCAGATCTTCTAACAGTCTTCGGTTGTCGAACAGATCCACAAGACCAGTTGCAACGGACAAGTAGGTCGACACGGCTGAAGGGATGTCGTCAGTATGGATGCTTGGTAGACGATTATCACCGGGTGCCCGGCAAGACTGGTGCGCAGGGGCATTTTCAAGCACAGAGTAGCGACTTGTTTGAGGAGCAAAGGCACTTTGGCCGACTCTTGTTGTGACAAGCTGTCGAACAGACTGAAAGAACGAGAGCGGCGCACAGTCGCCCACAAAGATTAATTTGCCTTGAGCATCACACACCAACCTCGCCTCTCTCGGTACCTCGGTCTCATCTTCAGCATCCATCCCCTGCTGCTGTACCGGGATTGCAGGCCTTGCGGCTTCTGTATTGAGCGGTGTAGGTGTAGAGGGAGACGTATGCCTTGTAGAATGCGATGAATGCGCGTGGGTGTCTCTCTCCGACGCCGGCGGAGATCGTAGAGATGCCATAGACTGGCCATGTCGACGTCGTCGTTGGGGCGAATAGCGACAAGCATGAGGCCTCTGTCTCCGTGCACAATAGCTGCACGGCAATTGACCGTCGCATTTTACCTTGCGGGCTTTGCAGCCATCACAGGCATTGGCGATGCGGCTGCGGATGTAGCGCTCTGGTTCCGCAGAGTCCATTACCTGGCTTAATTAAGGGCCTTACAAGACAAAGGACGGATGTTTCGGAGAGAAATTGTGTGCTACGGACGGTGGAGACGTCACGGAAGCACTGTACGGGAATTGTAGTGGCTTTACCGCCGGAAAAGAGCGGATGTGGAAAAGAAATTGTTAGTGCAATGCCGAGCCGGCTTAAGCTTCCGGTGGGTAGATGATGATGGCAGAAATAAACCAGCTGGTCTGTTCTATAATGTCAAGGCAAACTCTATGACCGCTTCCTACAAGAGGCTGAATCTTCAAACATTATGAAGTGGTAGAAATGCAATTGCTACAAGTCTTGAGCCAATCGCCCACGACTTTGTCCCTCCTAATGCAGTGTGCACGCCACAAACCACCAGGACAAGCCTGCTGTGACCTTGTGTTAACCATAGCGGGATATACTGTAGAGTTAAATCACCATTTACTATCTAGGAAATCTCTCTCGTCTTCAACCCCTAAGCAGGGTTTCCCGTCACTTTGATACTGCGAGAACGCCCCTTGTTGCGTGTTTCAAACAAGGACAATGATCCATACGGCCATCAAATTTGTCGCGGACAAGATAATCTGATTTGACCATCATTCATTAACATCTAAGGATACTTACTATACTACTTGAGCATCCAATTACCAGCACCTAAATACTGGAAAGCAAGGTGCATTACTGACCCATCACCACTCAGTACCAGGTAGAGCAATCTCTGTTCCCTTGAATCCACCGCTGACCTTTCCAAGCTCCAAGGCCGCGTTGATGACTCCACCAAGACCCTCGCCAGCAATCAGACCAGCAGCAACAGCAAAGGCGTACATCTCGTAGTTGTTTCGGAACCACTTCCTCCACCACCAAGCGGTGATGGAACCGAAGAGAATGGCGTTGGCGTATCCACTGTCGGGTCCCAAGACCCAAGCAACACCAACCGACATCCAGTTGGGGAGCCAGTTGCGGTACTTCTCCCGAGGGCCGACGAGGTAGAAGGTCTTGACAACGGCCTGGATACCGCAAATGACGCCCATGACAATGGAAAAGATGGCCGAAGATCGAGGGATGGGAATCTTGGGCATCGTCACAGCCGTAGCCACAGCCTCCCAAGCAGCGACCGAGGGGGCGCTGAAGGGACAGACAAACGTGGGATCATCGCTAGGCTTGAACACGCAAGGGTAGGCCGACATGAAGAGAACAAAGATTCCGGGGGCGAGGAAGACAGAGACAAATGTACCGATGGCCTGCGCATAGAACTGCAGCTTCGGGGGGGTCTTGAGGAGGAAACCGACGCGGAAATCACAGACGAGAGTGTAGGCCACGTCGGCAGTTCCAGAGGCAATGTTACCGGCGACAAGGTTGATCCTCTGTGCTGTCTTGACGTCAAAGTGTCCCTTGGTGATACCACCGTAGACAAGCTGCGAAGCCTTGGCCGAGGCAGTGAGGGGTGCGCTGGAATAAGAGTATTAGCAGACGGTGGGTGATCTGGTATTCGAATGACTTACCAATCGGTAACGGCGCCGCCGTAGATGGACATGAAGGCAAAGATGATACCCAGAATGCAAGCGAGGATGGCCAGGCCAGCGTTCATGTGGAACTGCAGCTCGGCAACGATGCAGCCCACTGCCATGAAAGTAATAGCTCCGACGACCCAGATCCAGGTGGGAACCTGATCTTGAGGGGGGGCAAAGTCTTCAACAAGTCCACTGCCCTCGTCGGCCTTGCGAGCTTGCTTCTCAAGGAAGGCATTGTGGTGGCCACGGGCCTGCAGCTTGTTGTTGACAGAGCGGGCAGACTCTCGGAAGGCAAACTTGACGCCATCCCAAACGATCTTGGCGTGGAGGAAGAACTCGATCAGGCTGTAGACAAGGAGGACCATGACGCCGGGCCACAGCATCCAGTAGCGTGGAGAGGGGACGTAGCCGGGCTGATCAACTCCAGTCATGACGCCAAATCTCGTAAGCTCTTTCCACTTTTCGTCCTCGTAAGGCTGCTTGCCGATGGTCTCTCCATAGTGAACCAGAAGAGGACCGATCAGACCCCAAGCAACGACTGTGCCTCCCCACCAAGAGATGGCGGCGTTGAGCCCAACGAGGATGCCGGAGCCGAAGAAGGCCGGGGTCAGCTGAATATACCAGCCCCAAGATTCGATGGCAAGCAGTCCCGTTTTCGTGTAGCCACTCCAGGCGTAGAACCTTTGTGTCATTAGCAAAAGGTCCTGATCGAAATTACTGTCCTTGACCAAGACTTACCAAGTAAAGATGTGCCAGTTGTGCAAAATTCCGTCAGCGTACTGGCCCACGACAATAATGAGGATGGCAATGATGAAAGCCAAACCCAGAGCCTTGATCTTGCGAACGGCATCCGCAGCTCCAGAGCCCACGGCGTGCATTGACCGGATAGTCATGGCAGTTGCAGTCGAGGTCGGGAAGACGAGGTTGAGCTCTCGGGCGACGTTGATAATGAAGAACTTTCGCAAGGGAACAGCAGCAAACAAGCCAAACAAGGCGCACACGAAGGTGATGGTCAGAATGCGACCGAAATCCTTCTTGGGATCGTCCGACATGAGGTTCAGGCGGTACATGGCGGGCAGTCCGGCGACGAAGACACCGGACATACCACCCGCTCCCGTAGCAGCAGCCTGGACGATGGAGTTCTCCTGGGGTCCAAACTTGCCACCGAGGAAAGGAACATTGGGCAGTGCCTTGGTCAACATGAGAATAAATCCATAGCCGAAGATGGCACCGAACATGGTCGCGGGAAATGTGAAGCCGGTCTTGAGACCTATTGTTGACAACGCATTAGTAAACCGTTGGCGGTTGACAACACTAGAAATGTAGTGACAGTGTAGAGCTTAGATTCATTCATACCAAGGTAGACATTGGAGGCGTTGACGAGTGAACCAAGAACGATACCGACCACGACGGCACGGACTGTGAGTGGGTAGGGTTCATGCTCGACGCCCTTGGCAGGAGGGAAGCTCGTGAACAGATCGGTGATTCTCTCATCTTCACCACTTGCGTCTGACTTGAGGTCGATGTCGAAGGCTGGTTGCTTGTCCTCATAAGTTGGCTGGAGGGTGTCCTCAGGGACCCGGTCCGGGATGGTGGTTTCAGCAACCATGTTGGCGGTCAGGGATCACCAGAGCGACTATCGAGGCTTGAGAATTGGCACAGCTGAGCGTCCTGAAGTTCGAATTCTGGGGCCGGGGATTCTGTGGTATTTATCTCTGCTGGTGGTTGACCGTTGCACACGATGCGGTCTAGACGACGTGCATTGTCGGACCCGGCAACGGGCTAATAGGTACTGTTGGCCACTGCTACCCTTGCGAGCAGCGACGGGGAACTTTTTGCAGCATCCAATACCATGCCATACAAGAAGGTCACGCAAATGATCTTTTGGTGACCCAGCAAGATGGACTGCCAACAAGAGGTGGCATATTCGCCCACCACCACGGGGACCAAAACGGGGATACCAGAAGTTCCAGACTAGATTGGCGACTTATCTGTGTGTCCAGGTCGGCAGCGGGCGAATGGGACGGGAGGGTTTCTCTACAGCTTCCCAAATGGGGTTGTGATCGGTCTGAACTTTTGTGTATCCAGCGGAGACGTGCAATGGCTCCACCCCCAGATGGACCATGGACGGGTGGCACTGAGAGTCTACCAGTAGGTACTCCGTAGTCTGGAGAGAGCGATAACTACGCCACGCCTTCTTCAAGGTGAAGGGTTGCTTTGCATAAACAGGGCTCTTGCAACTGGTGGACAAGCTGAGAGTCTGGGACATGATCGCCTCTACAGCTGCTCACATCGATACAGTACCTAGGAGCCCAGTTTGCTGTGCCGTCGACAAGTCTGGTCATGATCCCCACGGTCGGGCGGTCTCGCCGTCGCGTGCCACGTCTAGGGCTCTGTCTCATCGACGATACCAGAGGAACCAGCCCCCCGTGCCCGCTGATACACTGATATCGCAATCATTGGAGCTGATACTCTCATACCACGTCAGAACGCGGCTCCCCTGTCCCTCCCCAAATCTGTCCAAGCTCCGGGCGGAACAAGCCGCCTTTTAGGTCTAGTCAGGCCATGCCCGCAGCGCCACACGGGGTACCTTTGTTGCGCTTGGCACTCTTTTGCGACCTGCGGGACCTTTGTAGGCGCTGTTGGTCATACTGGAGCGTCTCGGTTGGCTGCGATACGGTTTTGATCAAGGGACTTTTTAAAACCGTCCTCAATTCCGCAGGTCGGCTGTTTCTGTTTCAGCCTCTTGCTTCTGGTGTTGGACCAGGTTAGCATCCATGGAAGCTGGGCTGATTGCTTCCCCACAGAGCCATGAACAATAAGGTGCTGACTTTGCTGATAAGCCACGACGAGTTCGGCCTTATTCCCCGACCCAGGAGTATGAGTAATTACTGTACGGATAGTGAATCACATCTCTTGGAGCGAACCTTGTCAACGACTGAGCTCTCGGCTTTAATGCTCTGTATACTGAATAAACCGGCCACTTTGATTCGACTTGGCCTTATCTGTTACCGACTCCCCACCCTTTGGAAGCCATCTTGAAGCGTTGATCGACCCCGAATGCCACACACACAGACCCGATATACGAAATCCCAATCAAGGGACTAGCAATGATTGGTCATCGGAACGATCCACCTACCCATCTTTATCAAAGTGCCCTTGTTCTGGGAACAACCTGGTCAGCTGGCGAAACATGGACTTTTGTCATTGAGTGTCGAAATTGATCGCGGCCAAAATTCCGTCCTACAGTTACACCGTTCTCTGTACTGGTATCTCCCCTCTCGGGGTGGTGACAGAGGCAGCAATTGATATCGTTCATGTCGCTACGGATGATGACTCGGCATTTCACCGTTTTCTCAGCCATGTCCCCTTAAGCTCGGGATGCGAGGCGACACTGAGCAGTCGCAAAACCCTCCATCGGCTCGATTTCTTATCGCCAACACTTTGGGCTACCCAAATACTCCATTCCATGATGTATTCTGCACCGTAGCTTATCTTGGCAGGGAATTTTGCATATCTTGTCGATCGTAACCCTTACATTCACCTTGTCCAATGCTGGAGGGTGCCAGAAGGGTTCTGGACGAGAACGCACTCGTGATCCTGGAAGTCATCTGCATATGGATTGGAACAAGTACGTCCAGTCTAGCCACAGCAACCCATGCCTTCAATGTTTGCGTAGTATAGGGGAGAGGTGAGGCGAAGGCCATGTTTGATCGTCGAGATAACCCTACCGTCATCAGCCCTTGCCACCGAAATAAATATGTTGATCGAACATGTAACCAATGTCTCAAGTAGGCAGCGCTCCGAAATAACGCCTCTTGCCTCTCGGGAAATACTGTAAACGTTCACAGTCGCTGGGAACAGGACGTTGGTGAATGACACGACCATGTTGTGATACATGTCAACTTGTCACTTCCTTCCATCACTGGTGAATACTCTGCATGTTCTTCAAATGAAGTTCACTCTTGTCACTGTACGTGTGAGAAGGCCATTAAAGTTTCGTAAGCTGATCCAGACGAACGGTTCTACCCTGTCCTTAGTAACCTTGGCTCCTCAGCCTTCATGCTGGTTGAACTGGGGACCGCAACCGATGCTCCGGCATGCGAGTCTCATTCAGACCCCCAGGACGTTGAACGGTTGACCACCATTCTGAAAATAGTAAAGATTGACTTTTCCCCAGATTCAACCCATGCCTTGTAGCTATAATCCAAATATCTGAATGGCTTGATGCGGCTGGCAACTGCAAGGTGTCCGTCACCCCGGCCCTACAAAGTTCCCTTGGCTTGGGAGCTTCCACTTCGGGGCACCCTTTTTTGTCAGGACCAAACATTGCCTCCCTCACAAACCATCACCCCAGATTCTCCATCGATTGCCTCTTGTAGCCGTTGAATGTTCGCCCCATGCGCGGGTTTAAGCGGTCTTTACGATAAATGCTTCACCTAATAAGCGGTTCTTCGCAAGGCTCAACTAGCTACCATGCTGGGTAACTGGCACGAGTTTTGCCACATATACTTTGCCTCGGTTCAGGATTGCTTGGCCACTTTCCTGTAGAAATAGCGATATCACTTATATGGAATTTGTATCAGAGTAATACTAGCAAGCTTGTCCCTGACACGACCTTTTAATCTACAAGTTACACTATAACAAGCCTCTCTATAGAGCTCTGATGATCCTTCAAGGCCTCTCCCTCCATCAACCCGTAGACATAACACTCTCCAATAAACCTTAAGTTACCACCCTCTACAGCCGTCATGACATGTAACACAGTATGATCCTCTAGCACGTATATATCATCTCCCTCCCTCGCCCTCCGTGGAAATAGCCCAAAACGCCCCTTTTCAGTAATTCCCAATCGCCTGTTCGTCAATGCTCGCTTCAACGCTATCCGTATCTCTTCAAATGTTTCACCTGGCTTTCGAGACGATAAATTTGCAAGCTCCAATCTACCCTTCCCCTAGGGTCGTGTCTGGCGAACTGAGTATGTTTGCCCCGGGAGAGTCGGTGATGAACTAGTCGTTTCGTCAAGGAGAAGGCTAAAAACTTCGGCAAAATCTGATGGGCTTTTTTGTATTCCTTTACCATTCTTTCCGGCAATAAGAGTGTGCCAAAAGGCATTGAAAACCGTATCGTCGAGTTTGTCGCCTTTCAATTGCGAGGCAAAACGAACCCAATCGAGAAGAGTCTTGTTGGTGGAAGCAGGGTCGGTGTATGAAAGCTCTGGAAAGGCGAAAATATCGCTAGTTCTGGCGACGCTATCGACAAGAAGACCTTGCACGCAAAGTTGACCCCTGTCTCGAGCATCTACATCATGAAGGATATTGCGCCCCAACCCCCCCCCCAAGCATTATAGATGCCGTCACCCCATGTGGTCGCCAGTGGAACCACTCGACTGGTTACCCTCCAATCTAGGACCCAAGAGGGTAAGTCCGTGGAATCGTGATCGACATAGGCCAGCACTGTTCCAACTCGACGAGGTTGATCTCCGATATATCGACTCGCAAGATCTCGGTATAGATCCGCTGCAGTGCAATCCTTAGCATAGCTTACATTCACAGAAGCTCTTTCCCTTGCACTGCACACGCCTAAAAGCCCATATACCTTATCACTTGGATAATAACACTGGGCATTGCGCGTCGTACGCAGTGCATCAAAGATGTTTTTGCCAGGCGCTCCGCGCTCTAAGTCACTTTTCAGTGCACCCAGATCCTGGACTCTTCTGCAGACGTCTACCCCTCTGGCGTCTTGAGCTGTAGTTAGACTCTCCATCCATCGGGAGATCCCACCCACTACCAGGTGATTGCAGGCATGATCGGGAACCTCCCAAAGAAGGAGACTCCCACCGCAAGCGACCCAGAGTGTCCATGGTCCTGGTAGAAGGCATTCCTGGATGGTCCAAACTCTCGTAAACCATAGTCGACAGAGCAGATTCCAAAGCGCCACCCACGATTGAGAGTGAGGAGGCGGAAGTCCTATCCCCTCGAAGTCCTTGACTTCTATATCTGCGAATGAGAATTGCAGGCATGGGTCGATTTTGTCGACGAATTCCATGGCGACATCTAAGTCAGCGGTGCCCTCACCTAGCCATATCACCATGTTGAAGGCCCGGGCATACATTCGCTCTATAAGGGGAATCTGTTGTTCCTTCTCTCTGTCATCTGCTTGGTTGGTGCATATCTGGTCAATCCACATAACAACTGTATGGGTTGGATGACGAAGTTGTCGAAGTGCCCCTTCGAGGGACTTGGTGATTCTTTACACATGTCCGTTGCATTCGATGCTAGCTTCGAGTTTCTGCGTTCCCCAGCAATAGCTAAGAGCTGTATAGCAGACCACTGTTTTGAGTTCATTCATAGAAACAGCCCATCTATACCGTCGGCCAATCTGTGGCTCAAACTCAACTGAGCAGTGATGTAGAGCGCCTCGCAGCTTATCGCTGCCGGTACCCGGATGAAGTCGAAGTACCCTGATCTCGTATGGGTCGCAGATGGGTCGGTAGAGTTGAGCGCTGCCAGATTGAGTCATTGGGGCGACTTTGGTGGACTTCCATTGAGCAATCCTCGACAGGTCCATGCTCCAGTCTTCCGTGCTCATGTCCAATGTCTTCGCGTTGATGTCGCCATCGTGGGCACATGTAAAAGTACATTCCCGTCTCCAGTAATTGATTCCCATGCCTTCGCGAAATAGCTCGTTAAAATCGACATATTCGCGGGGCTCCTTTAGGTCTATGATACTGTCGGAAAGCTTAGTGTTATATAGATAACTTTAAGGGCCTGATTAACAACAGTTCTATAACAGACCTAGGGAAGTTATATAATCAAGTAATAGCGCGACCCTACCTTTAGCTATTACCCCCCTTTAGCTATATTATTATAAACTTTATCTATCTACTTAAGGTCTAAGAACCTTTACTAAGTACCCCGCCTTACCTTGGTTATATAAAACCCTATTATATATATTAAATAAGAGTCAGCTAAGCTATGTTTCTTTTAGGTAAGGCACTAGTGTAATAGTTATGTTTCCTAAGGGGATAAACTAAGCTGTCCTAGATTATATTAGTAGGGGATCAGGGCGCTGTGTTAAGTAAAGGTATTACAATTCAACACAGTTATTATCACATATACCTATATACCTATAAAAAGCCTTCTCTAATTATAAATAAAATAGTCTTATACTATAGAAATAGTCTTACACTATAAGAAGTATATAATAGTTAGATTTCCTAAGGGATAAACTAAGCTATACTAGGTTTATATTAGTAGGATTATAAGGTAAAATCTAAGTA
>JAAVUK010000494.1:0-19963 GCA_014899095.1 Fusarium buxicola
ACCTACTGCTTCTTCGACGGGACCAAACTCCTCAAACTTCTGACGGAGAGTACCCTCCTCGGTATGCCATGCTAGGCCACTTGACTTGGGTTAGCAGATGCGATGCCACTGGCATGGGATGTCTGGACAAACCCGATAAAAAGCTTCGACATGATGGATAACGCGGGGTCTGAACCTATTTAAAATCTCAACTCAAGTCCACGGGAGCACAGCGGTCTGGTATCAGGTATTCGGCCCTTGACCGAGAAGACACCACAGATGCCAGAGGGTCGAGCGAGAGGTAGGCTTGCGCGGGTTCATCCAAGGAGACTAAACCGTCGGGCAGCCTCCTCACTCGCAGCCCGAGGAACGTCATGTCAAGACGCCGCGCGTCGTCTCGTACAGTACAGAGACGCGCGCTTACATTCGCAAGACTCGCTCGCAGGTAGACAGACGGAATAGAAACGGAGGGCGGAAAAGAACATACCTCTATTCCCTCTGGTGTAGATGCTGTCAAGTCTGTGGAATGCACGCTCGATCTTGTTCCGGAGAAACTGGGGTTTTGCGCTAATTATTGAGAGAACCAGCCGATAAACGTGGTCGGATTCGAAGTTCAGGGAGAAAGATGAAAGTGGAGCGCCAACACGGCAAGAGTGTGCGGATGGAGCGTAGCTTAGACGACGCAGACAAAATATGAGAGGGGTCTCGAGCGTGTGGGCGGAGCGTGACCGTCGAGGTTATGTATGCACCCTGCAGCGAGGCAAAGCAGGCCAGGCACGTTGTAGATGTGGTCCGGATTGGCAGCGGCGTTGAATGACGATGCCGGCCAGGGGTAGGTATCTCGTTGCCCGTCTCTACCTACCGGTACCTAGCAGCAGTCGAGCCCAATGTCAAGCATGTTGATGTGATGGCGCTCGCTTCATTTCCGCCATTTTTATGGCTCAGCTCAGGCGCAAGTCTCCTCCCGACGATCCTCTCTGGTGGGCTCATCCGTGGAGGCAGTGCTGAGTGAACCGTCACCATGGGGTGTCATGGCATGGACGTTTCGGTGTTTGGCAGGGGCGCTTCTTCCAAACAAGCTTTGGGCGGCAGAAGCAAGCACACACAGGGGAACGCAATGCGCACCAACCTCACCTCGAGGATGAGGGAGACCACGGTCCAAGGGGATGAGAGAACGCACGCTCATGCGGGACTGTGATGACGACGGCCCTCCTGGCCACCACCTCTCCACAGAAAGCCAAGCACCGCGGCTAGCTCATGCCCCTAGGCCAAGCATAACTGCTCGACGATCTTTCCCCTCTTCATCATACTGCAACTTTTCGATTCGCCGCCCGCATAGCCCTCAATCCACATGCGCCAGACAACACTGTGAGAGTCAGCAAGTCGTCCCTCTTGAGATACATGGCCCATTGGTTGCCAACCAAAACTTAGACCAATACCCAAAACTTGGTTCCTGAAAGAACCTCTCGCCCAGTTGCCTGCCTCTGCTGTGAAGTGTCAGGCGCTGATACGTCTACGGTGCCCCTCGTGTATGCTCCTTTCAGGATGCTCTTCGAACCCCGCTTGATCAGAGGCCTAATTATCTCAAGCACGTGCTGCCCCTCTTCCTTTTTGTGGTGGAGAGCATTGATTCAGGGGCGGCGGCAGCGGCCAACACGGCGAAACCGGGTACCTAGGTAGGTAGTAGTATAGAACGAAGTTTCTGCGTTACCATTGCCGTCGGTTCTGTCTGTTCTTTCGCAAATCGTTGGAGAAGTCGAGGAAGCGCGGTATACAGCAGAAGAACGAGATCGAGGTAGAAGTACCTGTGTATGGCGTGTAAGTCTGGCTTATATTCGAGCGAACTGCTGCCCACAAACCACCCTCTGTTAAGAGACTTGCACAAGATTGCAACGTCTTCCTGAGTTGCTTTCTAGATTTAGCCGGCGATTTGGCGTTGAGAACCCGCCAACGAGGTAACAAATAAAACGTGAGCCATGTCCAGGCCCAGTCCTACTGTACTCGTAACGAACGCATGAAACATGCCGCCGTGGGGCCTCGCATCACACCGCAGTCCCTGCGATTCTCACCAATTAGTGGTTACAGTAGGCTGATAGCTTGTTGCGACGCAGGTAGCCAACAGTTGAGCAAAAGATGCATTGGGGACGCACTCTGCAAAGCTCCAGGACGACGGCCACCCTGACAGATGCAGCGGAGCGAAACGCCAGATTAAGCATTGATGCGATGCTACCTTGGCAGCGCCTTAGCCGGTTGATCTGGCCCCTTCTCGACACCGAGACAAATACCCGTGTCGGAACATCTCAGGGACCATCGCTTGGACACGGCAGGCTTTGAAACTTTGCGTATTGTTGGCTGATTCGAGTTGAAACTGAGAGTATGGGTACCTTTCAATGGCAAAACATTGATCAGGATTCCGCCAAGCATATCATTGAGACGGATGTAGCCGAAACACAGGTTGCAACAGCAGCACTCGAAAACGACAATGCGGGGGACATTGTGTTGGAGAAGACTTGCAACGTGCAGAAGACGAAGAGTTCCATCGAGAACCGCGAAAGGAAGATCAGGATTCCTTGTGCGAGTGGATGAGATTGACTTGATGTCTGAGGCAGCTTCTACTCTTTCGACTAAACCTGGAAGGAGCGGGAGGGAGCATTTGGAAAGGCAGGTGCACTTGCTCTACATAGGTAAGCATCCACAAGCGGGCCTTCATAGGTGCTTGTCTCAAGATCCATAGCAAGAGCAGCCTTGTATCCTCGCAGTTTCTGCTCAACTTCATCTGGCTCTCGTTCCAGCTCTTTGACGCTTAACTTTCACGATGCACATCTAACTCTTGTTTCCAAGCATTTCCCCAGCCCCTTCCATCGCTTCATAAAAGGCTTGCCTTGCCGTCTACGAGAATCGCACTGAATGAGTCCGCATCAAAAACGCCGTTATCGAAGTGCCCGGCATGAACAGCACCACAGGACCGCGGGAAGTTTTCCGCGGAGTGCCAAACCAGATAGCTCCGGTCGTGTCCAATCTTGGTTGAACCAAGTCTCGCTCCAAGATGAGGCGACCGACCGGGCAGATCGAATCAACGAGGATTCATGCAACAATCCAATCTCGAGTTGGTATCCTCACAATCTTCCTGTTGCGCCGATTTCTTCGAACAACGATCAAGCTGGCCAGCGAAAAGACTCACGGCTTGACCAAGACCGCCCTATCACATTGAGCCCTGAAAGATTCGAGAATGACAGCTGCTCGATGCCGCGGTGTGAAGTTTCTCTTGACTCAGGGTCCGACAAGGAAAATAGAAAACGGCCTCGGTCCCTCATATCTCAAGACTCTCACGATACTATGTCTGATGACCTTGCGTTTGAAAGACGACCTAGAAGGAGAACTAGATCTGATCGCTACGATTCGAAGAAACAAAATGGCGATAGAAGGCTAACAACCAAGGCCGAGAAGAAAGCGACGAAAAAGCGGGTTCGTGCAAAGAAACAACAGCTTCGATCTAGTCGAGATGTCATGAGCAACTTTGTTTCTGGCGCTATCCCAAACCCGAGAGTAACGGTGAGTGACATATACGTAAAGTGGATAAGTTGACGAAAAGTTCTGATATTTCGTTCCTAGATGAGACCAAATCTTACCACCGGGCTCTTTCTGAACGGCCGAAGCTCTACCCCCACGGAAGGTGTGTTGCTTCCATAAGGCCACGCATCCTTTACTTACCATGATGTAGTTACCGATCTGACGTTCAACGACATTAGCTTCGTGGAAGTTCGAGATGGGTCGAAAAAAGGTGATGGGCGAGACCAAAATGACACGAGTGACGAATCTGAGAATCAAGAAGAGGAAACTTTGGATGACCTGAGACGTCGTCTTGAGCAGTGTGGGGGATCATCTAAACCTGCCTCAGCTCGCGACATAATGGTGATAAGATGCGGAGAGAATGAGGAACAGGTACCTCATCCGAAAGGCACAAGAAATGGAGTGCAAGAGACCAGTCCCAGGATTGAAAGTCCAGGCCACTCAGAACCAGCAAACAAAGCTGCCTCGGTCCACGACTACAAAATACCTGGATCCATACTTGAGAAACTCATCGAGACTGGGGTCTTTGATGACACAGGAATCCTAGCCCAACACAGAAGTCATAGAAGACAGCCAAAGGTCACTGGCACAAGAGACTCGACAGAGCCCTCAACAGTACAGGCACACGCATACCCGGCATACGAAGATAAAGGAGTAATGGTAAGTCCCGGGATGGACTCATCTCAGAGGTTAGACGCAAAGCCATCTCCCAATATAGTGAGTCAGAATTGTGAGGATGCCCCAAGTGGCATATTACATTCAAGAAAAGCGTCACACCTGGGAGAACAACAAAGAGAGTTGCCACTGCGTACTTGCACCCCCAAGAAAGCCGGCACCAACCGTGAACCCGGCATATCTGACCATGTTGCCTTAAGCGAGCGGACAACGGACGATGGAGTACATGATTTGCTTGAACGCCCCGATCTCATGCGAGCTGATGAGGAGGAAGATGTGCCAAGGGGAGGGGTGTTGAGTCCTCATAGCCGGCCCGGGTCCGTGCCTAGAATATCAGAAGGAGGCCATCATTACATTCGCTGCATCAGTATGGGCCATGACCTTGGCCTAGGTCTGCATCCGGGACTTTGGAAGGATCGTCCATCTGTTCAACCCTTGCTACATCGAAGCACCTTACTACAGCCTGAGGGCTAAGACATGGACCATCTGCCACAGCAATACATGCAGCTCTATGGAGACACAACAGCACCGATATCGCATTTCGTTGCTCAATATCCGAATCCTCCATATTATAAGACCAAACACATGTCTTCACCTGTCTCAGTGCCACTACCAACAGGCTCGGAACTCTCTCAGTACCTTCCTAGTCACGAAGCGGCTGTCGCCGACGAGAACAGCTTCGAGGTATCAAGATACAACAATGGCGGCGAAACTGTGAGAGAATTTATTGAGAGAATCGAAGCCGAGGCAATGACGAAGTGGGAGGAGTCGCAACCCGAGCTTAGCGACACCCGAGTTGGCAGCAATGGAAGTCTCTCCGAGGTTGAATTTGCGATCCGCCAAGAGGCAGCTACTCCATGCGAGAACGGAAGTTTTGAGTATTATGAGGTAATGGAGCCCAACTCAGAAGCTTTCTGGCCTAGTTTCCAGCAACGGGAGCCCATGGTTCGATACCTCCAAGACTCATGTGCGGACTAGGAGAATCCATGCAACATGAGAGGATCTCGCTCTGGAGGGACCATTGATAAAGTATATGGTGCTACGGAGGCCGAGATGCTTGCCTTTTGGAGGCCTAATCGATTCTAGGGTCAGGTATATATGTCTTGCCTTTCGAAAGGGTATGTATGTAAGCTAAGACAGCCGTATTATCACGCATTATTCAGGTTCTTGATCCTTCCATTTTGCTCGCAAGCGTTCCACATCAATACCGCACTGCTCTGCCTTGGATATGACAGCGCTAGCTTTCCCGACAACCGGGGCATCAATCATTTTACCATCGAGAGTCCAGGCGCCTCTTCCAGAGGCAGAGGCCTTCTCGTCGGCAATGGAAATCCTAACGGCCCACTCAACCTCCTGCTGGTCTGGAGCAAACATTCGTTGGACTACTTGGACCTGACTAGGATGAATGCACTGCTTTCCGTTGAACCCCATCGACTTGCCCCCAGCACATTCCTCCTCGAGTGTCTTCAGACCCTGCTCTCCTTTGTAGGATGTGCAAACAAGATCGATGGCACTAGGTAGCCCGGCAGCTCGCGCAGCGGTGACGATGGCAGACCTAGCGTAGAGGAATTCGGTCAAGGAGGGAGTCCGAGTCAGAGACAAGTCAAGGGCAAAATCCTCAGCAGCGAAGATGAAGCCGCTCAAGTAGGGCGAGGCCTTGCAGATTTCAGGGAGATCCATGATGGCGCGCGCTGACTCGATGAGGGCGATGATCTTGATGGGGTTCCCTGCATCGCTTGCGTGACGCTCTGGAGCAACGTGGCGGAGGACATCGGTCACAAAGGTCAAATCAGCCGCGGAGTTGACCTTGGGAACCACAACAGCATCAACATGGCGCAGTGGTGCAAGGGCAGTCAGGTCGGAGAGAGCGAAGGGCGTGGAGACAGCATTGATGCGGACGGCGAGCTCAGAGATTCCAGAGGGACGAGCGTTGAGGTCAGAGATGTGGTCTCGCAGCTGGTTGCGGGCGGTGTCCTTGAGCGAGGGCGTAACGGAGTCTTCCAGGTCGTAAGTGACGTTGTCTGAGCAGAGGCCTAGGGACTTGGAGAGCATCTTTTGAGACGAGCCCGGAACTAGAGAGAACAAACAGTTAGCTTTGTTGCCTCGACTGGGCCAATTGGGAAATACCATATAGCAATGAGCGGCGGATAATGGATGGAGACCGCGCGGCCATGGTGACGGTGGTGAAGTTATCTCTGTACAGTAAGGTATGCTTCCGAGTGCGATTGCCTCTCATTAAAGGTTCTTGTATATGTCCGTATCTCGAGTTTGAGTGAGACAATTCAATGAACTATACCAAGCCGCCGAAGAGGAGAAGCTCCTTACCCACGACTTGACGACTTAGACGCCGCCGACGGGAGACCAGACCCGCCCGAGCTCATGACGTCCGCCCGCCGGTACGTACCTAGGTAGCTCAAGGAACCAAGATTATGCCACACATGACCGCCTTCCAAAACAAGCCATGCCAGCCAGGGGTTGGTTCTCTGCCGCGGATCATTCTCCATCCCTTTACTAAGAGCCAACCGTTGCGCGGCTCAAGGCCAGCTTACGGGTGACAGGTAGCTTCAAGTTTCCAGCTTCAACCACATTCTCTTTTAACAAATCGCCATAAACCCGCCGCCCAACGCCGAAACGACACGACCTCCTCCGATCGACTACGAAACCAAATTCCTCGCGCTTCTGAAGCGCTCTACTTCTACTTTTACACATCTCTCCAATATCGTGACGCCTCGTCTTCCTCATCGCCATGGATGCCACGCAAGCGCAGCCCGCGCAGCCTGCGCCGGGCGCTCTGAGCTGGCGTCTCAGCGCTCATCCCATTACGCTGCTGACCTTTCTCGGCTTTCGGATATGTGAGTTACCCTCAGCAGCACTTGATGCTGCGTATTTGCAGATACCGTGCGTGAGAGGTGCAATTGCTGACTTGTATGGTGCTGCAGCAAGTGTTCTGGTCTACTTCCTAGGCCTGTGGGTGATACAGAGCATGTGCGTCTAGGCCTCTCCAGTGCAGAAGCAGCAAACCTCTCGAGGGACTAAGCGAAACGAAACAAGTGCTGACGCAGCTCTAGGATCATGATCTTCATCATCACCATCCTCCTCCTCGCCGCCGACTTCTACTACATCAAGAACATCGCCGGTCGGCGCCTCGTCGGCCTGCGCTGGTGGAACGAGGTCGACCCTCAGACGGGCGACTCGCAGTGGGTGTTTGAGAGCAGCGAGCCTGGCACAAAGACCATCAACCCGACCGACAGCCGCTTCTTCTGGCTCGCTCTGTACCTGCAGCCCATGCTGTGGGTGATCATGGCCATCCTTGCGCTTGTGCGGCTGCAGTTCCTGTGGCTGCCACTCGTTAGTACGTCAACTCTTCTTGCGAGCATCAAGTTCAGATGCATTCATTCTGCTTTGCTACAAGGTCTTGCAGATTGCTAACGCCTCGTCTAGTTATTGCCCTTGTGCTGACCGTCATGAACACCTTGGCCTTCTCGCGATGCGACAAGTTCAGCAACGCCTCCAATCTCGCTGGCAGCGCCTTTGGCACCGGAAACCTCGCCGGTAACATCGCGAGTAACATGGTCAGCAACTGGTTCTCTCGCAGCTAATAGACAGCATCACGGCGGGACGGTATGCAGGCAATCGTTTCATTCCTAGCATTAAGGGGGGGCCCAAAGAGGACAGAGCACCAGTTTCGTACTGTCCCGGACAAGTTTCGGAGCCATTGGGGCGTCGAATTTGTAGATTAACACACTGCGAGGTTTTCATCACTATTGGGTTGCAGTTTTGCGCGCAAGATTTCTAGTTTCAGGCGCCTGTGGGCACGAGCTGTACGATTATCCAACTACGTGTTTATCACCTTTCACCTGGTAAAAAGCTCTGAAGAATAAGCACTTTGGCAGGGCCGCCTTGTACGTGTCTGGGTGGGCAAATCGTCCAAAAGACCACCAACAACAACAAAAAGAAGGGGAAAAAGAAAGCCTCGCAATTGCTCGCAATCGAATTATGTATAGGAGAAGCCCGATGCGGGGGTCGAACCCGCAACCTTGAGATTACGTGTACTCGTAAGAGTCTCACGCTCTACCGATTGAGCTAACCGGGCGTGGCTCTTATTGGTTGGACTCGAGGCGAGCATAACCGGGTTATGAGGGTGGTGGTGATGGCTTCGTTAGGGTTAAGTGGACAAGTCACCGAGTTGAGAGATGCTGACCTGTATTGGTGCTATTCTGCAAATCGAAAGTCCATATTAAAGCCGTCACGTCTATCATCTTTATTTTTTACTGTCATAGATACTATTAATTCTCTCTTCCAGTACGCCTTACTTGGGACATGATGGGAGCAGCTCAACCATTGGTGATTAAGTGAAGAATTAAAGTGTATTAGCCACATAAACCCATGCTTAAACCCGCTAATTACCACAATATACATTTGCAAATAAATTCATAGATTTTTGGCTCTTCATTATCTCGCAGAAATTCCGTGGTATTTCCCCAAACACTAGCCAGCCAACCCTGCAGAGGTCCCTCCTTCAGACAGACGAGGGACGTGTGGCAACGCTACAATGAACAGATCAAGCAGGGCACATGAGTGGCTGATCCAATAAACGACAGTCAGGAGGACGAGACAAGTAACGGCCCAAAACTCCAAGCCCCATGACGCACAGAAAGACCATGTCTGTCGCTGATTGACAGACGACGGCTTTGCCCATACGGAGCGGCACTACCGTCTCGCCGCACGCTCGATTTCGTCGTCCAGCTGTCGTTCCTCTTCCTCCAGCCTCCGGATCTCATCAGCCGTCATGCCATCTTCGACCAAGTGAGCCACATTGGACGACACGCCCTGCGGCGTCTGAGCACCGCTGGTGCCACCACGATCGTGAGAACCCACGGACGTACGAGGGACGCCACCCGGCGGAGGAGTTATGTGGCCAGCATCGCGATCACGGCTGATGCTATCCATGGCGACAGGCTGAACTTGGTTCTCATCGGAGTAAGGGGAGTTGGGTGAATCGGTGGCGCGGCCATGCGTCTCCTTGTCCACCGCATACGCCTGCTGTGTAGTGTAGTCGTCGCCGAGCTGCTTGTTGCGGCGGCGTCGGCGGAGGAGAAACCAGGCTAGTGCACCGATGATAAGGAGGCCACCGATGACAGCACCAACTGCAATGCCAGCAGTTGCACCTGTGGAGAGTCCTCCTCCACCACCGCCGCCGGAACTGGATTCAGGATTCGAGGAGGAAGAAGGCTCGGTGTTTGTTGACACGGGGGTAAGTTTCTCAAGGTCGCCCGAATCCACATTTGCAGCTTTCTCGTCAAGTTTCTTTTCGAGATCGTTATCCTGGACGTTGCTGCTGACACTGAAGGAAGTCGACCTAGTAGTGCCAGTAAACCAGTCTGTCTTCCAGCTAATTTCGAGATACATTTCTGTTTCGAGGTATTCGACTACCTTTCCCTGTGTAAAAAGGAGTTCTGCTTCCTCCTCACTGACTGAAGGACGAGGGCGAGTTAGTAGTGGATCGTGAAGAGTAGTAGAGTAGGTAGTGCGCGAGTGGTGAAACAAACGTACCCTTGCCAAAGGAGGACTTCTCTTCGACTTCCGGCTTTTTACCACCATATTTGGCAGTGGCGATACTCCGGACAGTGTCGTTGGCGACGACCTGCCAAGACAATTTCTCAAATGTGATATTGGTAGCGTTTACTTTAGCCTGGAACTCGAAGGTTTTCGACCTCTCGTTGTTGCTGTAGAAGACATGGCGGCCATCCTTGAAGTTGTCCGCATCGAATACGATAACCTCGGTCTTTTCGCTGTCGTTGTTGCTGCCACCGACGCCACCTCCGTTGCCGCTGGTCTTTTTATCGCCCTCAACGTCTGCACTTCCTGCACCGCTGGTCTCCGTAGAAGGTTTGCTGGTACCCGAAGGAATGGTCGGAACTGTGACATCTCCAGTTACTCCATTGCCGTCGTCTTTCGCGTTGGCCTGGTCTTTCAAAATGTCGGCATCAACCTGGTTGAGACGGTTTCCGAGTTTCTCCATCTTGAAATCGGTGACGGGTGAAGTCGAATAAACTTCCGGGAGCGAAGTATTATTATCCTGTAGTATGAGAACTCTCTCACACGTATGTCGCCTTGCCCCGAAAACAGCCGTTCACTCCAGCTCGAATCCAACACGCCGTCGATCGAAATGGGGCTCTCAACAGTCGGTCCTTGGTCGTGATGGTTGTCGTCGGATGTTTTGGTCTGACTCTGCTTCAGACCAGAAGAAGGGACAGTGAGTCCCCAGGGACAAAGAAACAAACGCACCGCACGAGAAGTGAGGGTAATTTGGTGGTTGATGGTGGTGCGCTGTAAGACGAAATAGCGAAAGGGAGGAAACAAAGAGACGGGAGTGAGAGGGACCAGACCAGACCAGGCCAGGCCAGGACGTTCCTTTCAGGCCGACTGCCCAGGGAGCCAGGGTTCTCAGTCAATGTGACCTTGCTGCGGCAAGCCTGGTCCAGCCTGGCTTGACCTAGATGGTTGCTTCGGGGGATTGCAGCGCCCACCTCAGGCGTGTTCAGCCCATCGGTCGGTACAGGCAAGGTACTTCGTGTACGGCCAGGTACATTAGTGCTACCTACTTAGGTATAGCACAGTGCTAGTACGTACTATCCATGGATGTGTCGTAGTACGTACTCCGTACGGGCACCTCATGGAGATGTATCCAATAGAAGACAACTCCTCGCAGCAACTGCTGTCCGCGATGCATTAATTCTGAAACGCGGACAAACTCTGCAAGACGCTGTGTCATGCTACGCAGCCTGACCTTCCTACACCTATCCATTCGATTGCGAGTCTCTAACCGCATCTTTTTGGTGTTGGGTGTTTGTGTTGGTTCTGGAGAGTTATCGCACTGTCGAGCGTCAGCCCAACGACGGGCCCCAGCTGAGATGAAAATAAATTGGTCCGCCGAGGCCGGGGGCGCACGGACCCTGTAACTCTCTGCCTAGGTAGACCCTTGATTCTTCACTCGCGTAGGGCAGAGCCGAGTGCCAAGTACCGGAGTGTATCTGTAAGCGCTAGAGGGAGACGAGCCAATTCTCGGATGGACCGACGAGGGATGGAAGGATTGTTGCGTCTGGCAGTGGAGTGTCCGTATCCGTACAAGAGTGCGAATTACCGATATGAGCCGTAAACATGGTTATTTGATCCAATCGATGACCGCTCCCCGACTCTTTAAAGACCAAGGCTTCACTCAGGCAAGATCCGGGAAGACGATGAAAGGAAGTGAATGGCAGGGGCCGCAGGGCACCAAGGGCGGTGCTCACCAGTGGCAGTCTGCCCTATGAAACGCCCGCGTTCCAGCATCCACTCGTTGTACACTCCAATTGGATCCCACTGCGGCTGACAGCTGGAGGCATCAAATCAAATCGGGGGGAAATGCACCTGGGGTCGAGGCACTGCGAGGTACAAGAGACGACTTGGCTGCGCTACCTAAGGTACCCCCTAGACCTAGGTTAGTAGGTAATCCTGGACCGGTCCTCTGTGGTCGGCGCGTCGTCTTACTGTTGCTGGCGCTAAGCCCCGTCAGCCCAATATTACATTGGATCCACCCATATCTTGATGGATCCCTGGGCTGCTTGCTGCTGCTGCTGCTGCTGCTGCTGATGATGATAACGGTATCGAGAGGGAGTAACATCGTTCATGCTCAATAATCAAACAATCAGGCACATCTTGAGACTGTGATGCTCGTAAATGTTTCCAACGCGTGTTGTCGTGGTCTGGTGGTGAGCATTGGATCCACGCTGATCAGGCTTGACGCCCCAGACATGTTGGTCGTATGGAGGGGCATCGGAGGATTGGTAGGGTGAGGAGCAGCGTAATATTTTGTCTTGGCCCCTCAACTTACTGGTGTCGATACAACGACGATCTCTCACGCTTCATCTGGTCATTGATGGACATGTCACCCACATTCTAAGAGTCTTGTCAGCATTGTCTTCTCGAACAACGGAGCCACCGCCAGTGAGAGCCGTTCAGCTTACGCTCAACCCGCTGGTATTGTCCACTCAGCGAATCGCTCACCCCCTCGCTCAACAGAGTTTTCCGCTCAGCCTCAGATACAAGTTCGCAACTGTAACTCAGCCGCGGCGTCGTATCCTGGTATCCTGGTTGGCTCTACCCTACAGCAATCGTTCCTTTGCCCTCTGCCACGGAACCCGACTGTTGTACGGCCAAGTGCAGGTCTCGAGTCTCGAGGCTCCCTTGCCGACGTGTTGTGTTAGGTTGGGACAAGTCTCGTAAAACACGTGTATTGCGTTGCTTGTCGTGCAACAAGCCGGTACAAGAGGTGGCCCTCCATCGGCATCCATCCAACCTTGTACTTAATATAAAAACTGACAACCTAATTACTGTAAATTGCGCAGCACAAGACGATCATCCACCCACCTCGGGACACGATACATGATTGGTCAACGAACGGTACGATCTGATCCGCTGTAGATGCTATGTGCTTGTATCGAACTGCTTTTTGATCATCTTCTCGTCGCTCATACTATTATATGTATTCGATGCCCGGCCGTTTTGCTCCCGCAGGAATGCAACAACATCCAGAAATAACAAGCCATGCGCCTTCAAAAACTCAAACGAAGGCTAGTGATGAACCGTGCTTTCAATCACCAACCGAGAAACGCCGTCAATGCGCAAAGACTGTCTCCCCTGGTCACTCGGAGTTTATGCCGCTGTAATGTATCGCCCGCAAAGAGAACAACGAAGCCCTTGGTTCACGCAAATGTCATCGAAATTTCCTTCTCCTTGCCAAAGTCGTCGTCGTCGGGGTCGTTCCAAGGATCTCGAATTGTCATGGTCGGCAAGGTCTGGGCCGTTTTAAGATCTGGCCGATGTGGTGTCTCCTCCGTGGGCGGTGCTGTTGTCGACCGTGGGTGATCGTCGAACGACGTATCAAACGTCATCTGGACCTCGTCCTCGTCCCGGCCCGTGCCGTACGCATTGCCGTGTTCCGAACCAAAACCTCCGCCGTATGCTCCTCCGTATGCTGCGCTGTAGCCTGGTGGCGATGCTTGTCTGGTGTAACTCGGCGTGTAACTGCGAGAGCGCTCCTGTGACCCCCTAACTTCGTGCGAGCCTCGCGCCGCAGTCAGCTCCGCTCGAGAGCCATTGGCAGCCGACGACGGAGTCGATGGTAGCGACGATATATCCAACTTCATTGGTGGAAGCGTTGACTTGATCTCCCTCACCTGGAGCTCCTCCTCCCTGGCATTCTCCCCGCGCGCATCTTTGATTATCTCCGCCCGGATCGCGTCGATATCGAACAGCACACCGTTGTTGCTGTCTTCCTTCTCCTTGCCATTGCCATTGCTGCTGCCCTCACCTTTGCCTTTCGAGTCTTCGTAGATCTCCCAGTCTTGCTTTTCCGCGTTCTTTCGTCGACCAAAGAAGCTGAACCGCCCGGCTTTCTTGGCCTTTCCCTCCCTCTCCAGCTCTTTCCGTGCCTCTTCAATTTCGTTGATGAGCTCCCTCTGTCGCTCGCCGTGATTGTCCGGATCCGGATCCTCAATCTCGACAAACTCTTCACTCTCGACAGACCACCCGCACCTGAGAAGCAAAGATGGCATCTTCTGTCGGTAGTCCATGTGGCCGTGAACGAGATCCGTCACATCCATGCTCTCAATAAATGGGCAGTCCTCGATTGGACCCAAACCCGCAACCCGACGGATACCCCCACTCGTCACGCGGAAGAGATATCCGAGAATCCAATCGTTGCGGTTGTAAGCGTTGACGAACCGCCCAGACACCACTGTCTTGATCTTGACATACTCGTCCGTCCTCACCACAATGGGCGAGCCAAACATGTAGACGTTCTGGACCACACCAATCGCGCCCTTCTTGGCCAGCTCTTGCAGACAAGAGAAGACGACTCGCGCTCCGATGGAGAACCCGACAAGCGTGATCGGTCGGGTTCCCAGATTGCGCTCGAGGAGGGAATCTGCTAGAATCTTCCCAGCAGAGGTGGCTCGATCCAGAGAAACGGCCCATGGGTTGTCAATGAGATACGAGAGTTTGGTTAGGATAAGTGGCAGCTGGAGCGCCGACATGAGACCGGCTAGAATGGTTGTCCCCAGGATTTGCTGAATACTCTGAGTGAGAGCCTGTGCCGCGTTAGACCAGATCGCACAGATACTCTAGAGCGCGTATAGTAACTTACCTCAGTGGCCAAGATGTTGATGGTGTCACCCATGCTCCGAAGCATCTCAGGCTCAAACAGCACCGAGTAGAGGTCGCCCATGACAGGGTCCACCGTACTGAACGGCAATCGAACATCATCCACCTTGCCCGTCAGCCATCCCGAAACGGTCACAATAAGGTTGACACGTTTGTTATTGTGGAGTGGCCGGTACTCGAATGTCTTGACCGCACCAGTTCTGCGCTCAGCGGCCCTGACGCCGATGATACTTCCAGTTGTCGCCGCGCCCGACGTGATGATGGCTGCGCCGCCAACGCCGCCCAGGAAACCACTCGTTCCCGTCACTCCAATGGCTGTCAGACCAGTAGCCAAGCCAGCACCGATGACGGGGGCGAGTAGTCCAGCTGAGAGACCGATAACCAGTCCACCACCCACGGTTGCCAGTCCCATCATGACATAGCGCCGAGTTAATGCCTTTTTCCTCCGGTGTTCCGTATGCTCTTCTTCGTTCCAATTCTCCTTCTCAGCAGCTTGCTGCATCTCCAACGCTTCTGTGACCTTTTTCTCGAATCGGCAGATATCAATCCACGAAATATCGAGGCTCTGGCCGACTCGCTCCAGGAGAACCCTCGACCGTGCATCGTAGATTGAGTCTGCAATCAATAGCAGGAAGAGATCGCAAAGAACCGTCCACCGGAGGTCAATATCGATCTTTGCAGTTGTCGGAAGCTGTGAGGGAGTCTTGACATCGGGAAGCTCCTCGCTGTCAGGGGCTTCATAGGGTGGAGGTGCCTCTGCAGGCTTCTCCTCAGTCGAGAATTGCGATGGCGTACCAGGCGTGGATGCACGCTCAGACTGGTCATCGGCCATGGGATTTGCTACTCGAGAGTTGGCGCTGAGTGCCGGGGACAGGTCTTGCGGCATGACTCCATGATCGGCCAGCTGCTCGATCATGACCTGCTCTGCCTCATTGATTTCCATATGCGAGTAGAGTCGAAGCATCATCTTTTGTCCCCACATCATCATGGCTTCAGCCGACATTCCCACTTCCTTCCTGGTCTTCCTGGTCGACTCTAGAGATTCTGCTTCTTTTACCATCTTGACAATTTCCAGGCGCACCAACCCAACGTAAGCGACCCTTTGTCCCTCTGTTAGGAGATCTTTGGTTGCCTGCATCTGGGAGATGGCATCGCGACCCTCGTCATCGTCCACCATACTAGTTCCATGAGTCTGCTTGAAAAGATATTGCGTGTTCTCATCCATGCTCGTCGCTGACTCGGCGTCGTCGTCCACAAACACACGGGTATAACCCTTCCCAGCGCCCCCAAGCCCTGCGTAGCCGTACGTCTCTTCTTTCTCCGGATTGTACTCTCTAGCAATCAATTTGTCGTCATCATTATACATGTCGTATCTGGCGTAAGCCGGCATTTCCTGCCATCCGTCGTCATCCCTTTCGTGCTTTTCTTCTGCCTTTGTAGATATGTGTTGATGAGAGAACTCGGACACGCCCTCTCGATGGCTTGTATTGCTTATCCCGCGAGCACGAGTGACCTGTGTAGGTGACTCAGGACTCGTCCTTGTGTCGTGGTGTTGGGATGCTTGTTCTTTTCTGGCCGGCACCTCGATATTGTCAGGCTTCTTCGAAGATTCGGCTGCCTCAGACTGCGATTCTGCGAAATTTTTCGGCTTCGAGTTACTAGATGACGTCGCTTCACGCTTGGTAGACTCTGGTTGTTTTGAGGGCTTGGAATCGGTCGGTGTGGGCGATTCTTGTGTAGCAGCTGGTTTTGCGACAGCGTCTGCACTGACATTAGGCTGTTTGGAGTTGGGAGTTTCGTAGGTGTCGCTGTTATTGTCTTGCTTCACGGCCTTGTCGGCTGGGGAGATCGGCTTCTTCTCCTTCTCGTCCCCCTTCTCGTCAGAGGAGTTCTGTTGCTCACCACTTACAGCAACTGCTGCCGGAGTGGGGTCCCTCTTCTCTTTCGTGGGTGACTCGATAGGCGCATCGTTCTTAGGGGTGGGATACCGCCTGATGGGGAGACCGAAGTCATCCACTTCAAGGGCTTGCGCAGTCATGATGCCTCGACGGTCGACGGAGTTTCGGACTATTCGGCGTGATACGCAGCGCTTTCGATTCACAAAGGTCTCTCCGTGACAGACAGAGCTTTTGTAATATAAGATGGCTCAAGAGCTGAGTGCGACGCGCGGTCTTAGGAGAATCGAAAGGGCCGGAAGTCTGTCACCGTTCGACCCAGAAAGTGCTGCATCAGACCCTAGCCCTCGCGGTAGCGGCGAAATAAGAGACTCTCGTTAAGGTTGGAGGCGATTGGTGAGTGGGATAAGATGGTGTAGGTGATGGATCGACTGAAGAGACCGCCCGATTGTCAAGGTTGAAGCAGACTTGGTGTAAAAGGGCGGGCTAAATAATGGTCCCTCGTCACTCTCCCGAGAACTCCTATATTGAGATTCCAAGAAAGATGACTTGACATTAGGTGGGGTGGGCCCATCGTATGGCTGAGTCGGCGGCGCGTGGTGAATAGCGGATGGCGGGGGCTGTCAGTGGCTGCTTAGTGGACGCTTAGTGGACGCTTAGTGGGTGTGGGCACTTGCGAGCTGGTCGGGTACAATCCATCCATGCCATGGACGGATGGATCCTGTCCTCTCAGCGCCAATTCAATCAATCCCATGGTTCGGCTTGGCCCAGTCCACGACTCCATGCCATCGTTCATGCCATCGTTTCCAAGTCAACGTCGATTTGGCATGCTACGCGACCCTTGTTGTCTCTTCCGTTAATTGAGGTAATGGCTTATCCTGGCCGCCATTGTTGGAAGATAACGGCGCCCTGCATAGTAGGCATCTAGCATTCCGCTGGTGCAATTTTGTATCCTTCTCCAGCTAAATTTCACATGCTCGAGAAATATATCCTCTTAATTGCTCTCCATAACCTCCACTCCACCTAGATAGGTATGCTAGGTATGCTCCTCGGGTATTGGTACCAGCGCAGACTCCTTTTAGTATAACTATATGAACACGTTCTTCGGCCGGGGCGCATAAGCCCTCAACATTCCTCCATCGCGACCCTGCGATATTCAGATCCTTCGTCCAACGTCTCAGCTCTCGGCGACCTCTGCGGAGGCAGCGTTTTCTTCACCTTGTCCAGGTGTTGTAGTGGTAGACTTGTTCTTCCGCCGCCTCTTTCTCTTGGCTGGGGTTTCTTGTGTGGTCTCCTGCGTCTCGGACTCTGCAGGGTTTCGCGGCTGTTGTTCCTCTTGCTTCTTCTTTGATTTCTGAACCGCCAACGGATTCGGTCCCTTGGGCCCATGGCCCTTCTTTTTCTTCTTCTTTTGTTCCTCTGCGGGCCCCTTTTCTCCGTCGCCTGCTCGTTCCTTATCCTGGCTGTCATCGTGATCCGCCTCTTCTCGCTTTCGCTTGCCCAGGCCGTTCTTGAGCTCAGCCCGGAACTTGTTCCTCTCTTCCCGTGCCCGGACTTGAACACTTTCATCAGCCATTGGCTCGAGAATCATGACGCTCCTTTTGATGTAAATCAAAGGGACTCCCTTTATGCCACGTAGCATTCTCCGTACATCCTGTTCCTGACTGGCAACCACATAGCGATGCTTATTCTGGCACGTGTCCTTAGGGTCGACGACTGATCGAAGGCATTCTTGCGTGCTTAAGGGCTCGGGGTACTGGTCGGGATGATGACCGCATCGTCTTCGCTCCAAGGTTTTGGCCAAGTCAATAGCTTCACCAACACCAGGCTCGTTTCTTTTCGCGTAGAGTTTTCGGATTTCGCATTGAGTAATCACTGATTTGATTAGCAATCGTTTGAGACTTTGGTCAAATCAGAAACATACTGGCTTTGACCTTGCCATGTACCGTCCTTGACAAGGCTGGTTCAAGGTCCATTTTGAAGCGAGAAGAGTCTCGCACCATCTCGGCATCGACTGAATATGGTAAGCCTCATTCTACTCGGTGCAAGTTGCGACGACTTACCGAGCACTTGATACGGTTCGCGGAAGCCAAAAGTCATAGAAAATTGCTCCATGAGCTTCCGATACTGCTTTGACCTCTTGCCCCTCATGTTGGATATGCGGCTTACAGGAAGCTGAACTGGCTGGATGATTGAAGGGCAGCAAGGACTGGATGCGACAATGGTTGAGGTCAAAGGCTCGATGGCCGAGGAGGAAAATAAATTTCTTATCAGTTCGCTCGGCCAATCCGCGGCACGCGCGATAAGCAGGCCGCGCTTGGGCGCCTGGCATGCCCCGCCATCCCACTAACACTCCCTGATCGCCAAGTTCGTTTTGGCTCGCATTCATGCTGACTTGATGTCTCCTTTGGAAGCGCTTCTATGTAACGTAAACCCAGCTGAAGCATTATAATCTCTTATATCCGATCCCGTTATTAAGTCTGTGTAACAATCTTTTCCGATTGTACTAGAGCATCATTGAAACTGATGCACTTCCAATTCTGCTGTAACCGTCCATGGCGTCTCACTTGTCCAGCAAAGAGACTGTTAGTGTCAACCTTCGTTTTTTATGCAGAGGGCTGCGACAACACTGATGTCGTCGAGTTTTCCTATTGGAGTCAGTCAGGTTCTCTTGGGTAAAAGTAGCTGCAGCTGCTACTCACCACCCTCACTCGCCAAGCCTTCCTCGATGGCACGTTCCATGAACGGGCTTTCGGCGAAAGGATCAACAGCAATCTCCTTTGCCGCAGTCATGAGATCTTGTGCTGCTATCCTCATTCCTCCGTTGCGGCCACCAGTGCGATCGCCCTGGTGCGCCTCTGCGTGCTCTCCAGACTCCCATTCCCTAACACTTTTGAGTATCCTTGTGACAATCTCATGTTCCCACAGATTATCAATCACTCCGTCGCTCATTGCAAGTATGATATCGCCTTCTTCCAACTCGACCCTGTCCACAACTGCGTTGTCGTTGGGTGTGTCCGGGCTGTTAGTACCGAGCTGTCGCGGGCAGTCAAACCAGTGCCATTGCTCCACCGTCTTGTAAATCACATTTTCAGTACTTGGCCGGACGACCATGACTTTGCAATCACCGAGATTAGTTACGTAGAGGACTGGCGATGCTTGGGCCGCGTTGTCTGGGCTAGTTTTAAAGTGCAACTGGGCGCCGCAAACTGTTGTAGTCCCCAAGCAATCTTGCAACGTCGTAGCCTCGAGGGTTTGCTCGTATGCGGTTTGTAGACTGGCAACAGGGTCAGGTTCGTGGAGATACTCCGACGAGAGACATCGAATTCGTTCCTCCTCGATCGCAGTTGACCAGAAATGGAGAATCAGTCGTGACCAGAGCCTACATCAAGATCAGCGATAATTGGAGTAGCCTCGGAAGTTGTCCGCAAGTTACCCAGCATGCCCTCTCGGACGTGTGGCCCACGCTCCCACACCATCGTTGGCACAGATGAAATAATCGCTCGCGAAAACAGCATCATCGCCGTTGGTCTTGCCTCTAATGAGTTCTCCGTTGACGAAAGCGCGACGGTCGCGGCTCTGGTGATGAGTACTCAGAGGATCTGTAAACGACGTAGACGGAGGGGAGAGGAAGGGCGGGG
>JAAVUK010000495.1:0-24520 GCA_014899095.1 Fusarium buxicola
TATATATAATAGGTAGGTTAACTATAGATTAAGGTTATGCTAACCCCTTACTAAGCTTGCGGCCGGCCTATTCCTAAATACTCTTATATAGTCTTTAATATATATTTTAATATAAATTCCTATATAAATTAGAATTATAAGCTAGATATATACTTCTATAAGAGAGATCGGTATCTAGTTATATAGGCAAGCTTATTATAGGCTTATTACTTCTCTTACTTAGAGTAAGGAAGCTACCTAGTTATTTATTTAAAGGACTTATTTTTTAATAAGGGACTTAGGGTAAAATAGCTAGAAAAGGGCGATAGGGTAGTAGAAAGGTCCTTTATAATAATATCGCGATTTTTAGGTTTATAAGGTTAAAAGTAGAAGCCTTGCGCGGGCTTCTTTTTCGCGATTTTAGGAGATATATCTAATCTACTATATATTATACCTAAAAACGCATTAACTTAGAGAGCAAAACTATTTATATAGGGATCCCTATAGAAAATCTTTCACATATAGGGCTAGGTTATTTTAAGGTACCAAGCTAGTTGCAGGGGGGCTGTGGGGCGGCGAGGGCCCCACAAGCGAATTGGCACTCGATGGGATGTAGCCCACTAAGGATGAATGTAGATGGGTTTCTGACGCCAAAGGGTAGAGCTAGTGCACTATGCTGTCCCTTTCCAATGTCTCTGGACCCCATCACTACAGGACTAACCCGTACATGCTTTAGCCAAAGGCCGTTCTCACATCCCGTGGCGAATGAGGTTGTGTTTGAGGAGGCATTTAATGTTCTTTTCTTGTCAGTACCCACTATCGAGAAGGTCAACCCCGTCGTCGAGAGTCGTCCTAAGTACCGCTAGCTGAGCCGAGGATCAACTTGGCACTGGCCCTCCGACATGAGGGTAGACTCGGCCTTCGGAGAGAAGGCTCCAGGCGATAGTAGATCTTCTGAAGAGAAGAGCCAATGGGCCCTGAGAAAGCCGGGCACGGCATCAAGTGGGCTTGAATATGCCAGTCCCCGATGCACGCTAAAGGCTACCCGGAAGTTCACGCATGGTCGATCTATGCAAGCAGGGAGCTTTGCTCAAGCAGGTAGTAAGGCACGAGGAGACGACTTTGGAATTCGAGCATGGTAACTGAGTTAACACCTTGAACCAGAGTTGGTAATGATAGTCTTAAGTTTGAAGGTGACCGATGCCAGCGACCGTAACCGGACAAGACGTTGCTTACTAGACTAGGTTCAATATTGGTTGTGCCTAGGAGTGGACATTCTTCAATCAGGCAACACGCGATAAAAGCCAGTACTGGGGCCATTCACAAAATTAAACATCGGCTCAGTGAATTTGGACCCGTTTGTTGAGACACAAGCAGACCGTTGTTGATGGGTGGTTGTTGGAAAAAAGGTTCATCCTCGAGCCCCCTCTCCATTATGCTGGCCGCCATGCGACAATCGTTAACTATGAATAGCCACGCATGGACATAGGCCGGACGGACATTATTCCAAGCTACAACCCCATGCATGTCAAGTTGCAGCATCCCGGAAGTAGCATCCCTCGATTCGGACCGAGATATTCGGAGAGCTCTTTGCAGTTTTCTCATGGCGATGTACCCCGTATCCACGATCTTGGGTTGATGCGGCGGCCAGAGCCCCAGCCATGCGTGGACCACGAACGAGAATGAGTGGTTACGATGCCATATCATGATCCGCCAAACTGTCACATACAAGATCTGACAAATACGATGTCCTACCCGAGCGGTGCGACGCTGCCTTCGTACAGGGTGGACTTGGAGTACCCGGCTCGAGTTGCCCTCTTTTTTGCAGAGCTGGTAAGTAGGCCGTTCGCCCTGTCAATCAAACCACAAGATGAATTTGTAGATGAAGGATCGGATGCTCTGCAGCATTCGCCACAGACAGCAGCCAAGCTAGAGGGAGGTGTAGTATAGCGCTGGCCTGGGGCTCACTGCTTTGCCGAATCCCTCGTCCCTCAGGATTAGATCCCTCAGGATTAGATCTACAATCCTTCCAATCGTAACAGCCCAAAAGGAATCGGCGGGTAGCAGGTCGGTGATCTGGGTCGCGGGTATTTGCTTGTCGAGGTGAAGCAGCTTTACTACAAGGAGCGGATTCAGAAGTAAGCTGCCGTGGCTGGGTTGGGTTGGGTTGGAATAGAAAGGGGAGCGGTGTGCAACCAGGCCAGGGCGAGAACACTAGAAGGTGGAAAGATTGAGGGATTTGATTCATCGGCCTCTTGTGCTGGGAATGGTTTCGAGCCACTGCGCCTCTTGGACAGCGATGCTTAGGGCCTCCTATCTCGATTGCGACTACAGCTCTAGAGCAACCAGGCCAGGGAGAACAACCATTGGGGAACAAGGGGCCACTAGCAGTGATAGCCAAAAGGCAAGGGCCTCGAGTTGATCCATCTGGGCTCGATCCGATCTTGGGGGCTTTGGACCCCAAAGTCCCATTGTGATAACCGAGATGGCATGTTTATGCTTGGGTTGACTTGTGGAAATGAGCACTGGATGACACACCCACACCTGGGATCGGCTAGAACCGAGCTAGACGAGATCTTTTACGCAAGCGATGATGGGTGATTCCTGATCCTTGGGTAGGAATAAAGATAGGGGGATTAAGGGCTTGCGAACGGACCAGGCGGTTGGGTCTTCCGCTGAAGCCGAGTGAGACCCAGGTCCTCGGAGCGGGATTTTAGGATTAGACGGGATGAAGTTTAGTTTAGCTGAATGCAATGCGAAACAACAGCAACGTCCTATCCCGGTGAGAAGTTCAAGATGGATGGATTATGAATGACGGACCGTTGGCGGGGCGTAGGCAATCAAGAGGAAGCATTCTAGTGCGTTTCAGTCCTCGTCAGTGGACCCGACCCTTGAACGTTGTTTGCAACGTTCCATGTTGGAGCCGCACTGGAAAGGAAAAGCCAAAAGCCACTGAAGGATTTGCGAGATGCTGCCCCTGGCTGAGAGTCGACGGTGCAAATGTCGTCATGAGCTTATTGCCATGACTGGGGGACTATCAAAGTACTGGATGCTCCAAATAGCTCACAGATCGCAAAGAAAGAGGACTGGTCGTCCTAAGCCAAGACATTGTTGGGGATGGTTTGTTTGTTGTTGATAGAGTCCAATGCCCCGCAGCTAACGTTGTCCATACTTGAAACACCCGCTTCGTTTCGCAACAAGCATTGGATCCCACAAGGATCAGTCTTACAGCACTCTTGCCTGCTGTCATTGAACCTGTAAACCAAGGCTGGGAATAGTGCCCAGCACGACCCCTGTCGTTCCAACCTGGCCACTGATCTGCAGGCACTTTAGACGTGGCCCTGTAATCTCCAGGATCTACTGTAGCGCGTCGGAGGCGGAGGCGGGCGGGCCGGTCCTGGCCTTATTCTCTCGTAGTGTACCTCCGTACGGTTAGTGATACTGTACGGAGTAGGTAGCGTTTCTTTCTCTGTTGCTCTGCGTGAGACAAGCTAGACTAGAACACTCGTGCAGCCTCCAGGGTCATTATACGTACTGCCATGGCTTGTGGCCTGAGCAAACATCAATGACTTGCAGATGTTCAAGGATACAAGAGATGGAGCACGAGAGATAAGGCCTGTTGGGATAAGGTGGCCTGCCAAGACTTGTGTTTCCCTCGGCCGCCTTTTCGACGCTGGTATCGTCAACCATGACTGGGCTGTTTGGCGGTTACACCGAGCGCCAGCGCATCACCGCCGTGTACTCCCGCAAACCGTCACCACAAATAGCACATCTTCCAATTGTCCTGGGCCTGACCTTGAGGTTACAGGCGCCTGTCGACCGCCCCTGTCAGGCCCCATCATCCCATCCATCCGTCTAGGCGACAGCCGCCACGGCCCAGGATGATGGAAGTTTAGATGCAGGTACGGATACGGCCATGGAGGGTTTAGGGCTTCGGGTGCCAAGGAGCCGAGAAGAAAGCCTTTCTTCTTCTTCTCTTCGCACCTTGACCACTCAACATTACGAGCCTGGGATGAAGTCCAACAGCGCTCCATCGGACAGCTTGTCCAGCCGGCTAGCACACAATGCATCCGACACACCACTGGCTTTACACACAAACCCGGATGTGGCGTGAGCAGCGTTAGCCAATCCTCTTTCATTATCTTGCTACACTAGGAGGCCCCGAAAACACCTGGCGGCTTTTACAACCCCCTGACTGGACCGGGCCTTTGGGGCCATGGAGGGGTCGCTTTGGCGGGGGCCATACCTAGTCGCCTATCCAAGGCGTACCTGCAGGCTCCATCACCATCCTTCGCTCAGGCCTGCCCGTCCATGACAATGGATCAAAGGAGCAAAGTAAGGGTGCGCGCGCTCGCTCGCAATATAGTCGCAGTGACCATGTGGGCCGGCCTGAACGCAGCAGCCTTGTGCCACTGCTGCGGAGGTTTTAGTTGGCACTCAAGCGCCAAACAGGGTCCCCTAAGCAGTCGATAGAAATTTCTCACCTACTTCCTTAGGTATCTGTACTGTTGCCAAGGTCTCCCCCGTTCACACAAGACCCTCACCTCACCTCCTCGTCCAACCTACTTCTCCTCTTCATCCTCCCACACGCTCTTTTCTTCTTCTCTTCTCTCCTTCGTACACCGCAACAGCTGCTGGGCACGTCCTCTCTTTTTCGCTTCGTCACTCACTCATTCATTTCCTAAAACAGGCCAGGCCCTTGACCTGTTTGTTCCCCTCTTTTCAGTTCCTCGTCAACCTCGCGATCTGCTCTGATTCACTCTCCGCAGTGACTGAACTGGTTACGGCACATTCATTCTTCTTACAGGTGTTCCGGTATCACCTGCACGACCCCCCTGCTTTACGCTTCTTCTGTCCCTGCTGCTTCTCCCAGAACCAGCAGGCTTCATTCTTGGTGCCCAGAGTCCTAGTGACCTTGACTACAAACCAACGCCTTACACTCTTTCTACTTCGAGCCCGCGGAAACCATCGCAGATACCTGCCACCTGATACAATCATCATTTCGAAACTCACCGAAACGAGAGTCATCATGAAATCTACTCTCGCTACCGTCGCTGCGGCCCTCGCTAGTGTTGCCACTGCCGCCCACGAGGATGGCACTTTCGCCGTCTTGCGCTTTACCAACAAGCAGCTCACCAAGGGTCGTATGGATCCCATCCTGTTTCCTGGCCAAACCTCCACCCATGTTCATACCATCATGGGCGCCAGCGGCTTCAGCAAGAGCTCGACCGGAAAGGACCTCCTGAAGTCCAAGTGCAGCAACGCTCTTGTCAAGGGTGACAACAGTAACTACTGGTTCCCCTCTCTGTACTTCAATGACCCCAAGACTGGAAAATTCGAATCCGTTGAGTTTGACTACTTCAGTGCTTACTACTTGTAAGAACACCGCCCTGGCCTAGTTGACTAATCAGAGCCCACACTGGCTGCTGTCATATACTGTCATATACTGTCTTGCGCATGCATGTCTCTAATAGTAGTTCTAGTTTTGAGAAAACTCACGATGACATCAAGGCCTTCCCCGTCGGTCTTCAGATGGTTGCGGGTAATAGTATGACCCGCACCATGCCCAAGGCCGGAAGCAAGCCCAACCTCGACCCCTCCAAGGGAGCTGTCAATGGCGCCAGAATCACCTGCCCGCGTCTTAACAACGTCTTCGATCCCCCATCTTGGGATCCCGATTCTGATGGTTCTATGGCTGGTCTTGGCGATCCTGACAATCTGGGCGAGGGCGTGGGCTTCCCTGACCGAACTTGTGACGGCAACAACTCCCCTTTCCGCGCCGACGTCCACTTCCCATCCTGCTACAATCCCAAGGCCGGCCTCACCAGCTTCAAGGAGAACATGGCCTATCCTGAGGATAACGATGGATACCTGGACTGCCCCAAAGGCTGGGTTCATGTACCTCATCTCTTCTATGAGTCTTACTGGCACACTGAGAAATACAAGGGCCGCTGGGAAGAGGGCAAGGGCAAGCAACCTTTCGTCTTCTCCAACGGTGATGCCACAGGCTACAGCAATCACGCCGACTTCATGGCCGGCTGGGACGAAGAGCTCCTGCAGCACATTATCGACACCTGTGACACGGGTGTTAATGGCATGGACAACTGCCCCGGTCTCTTCCATGGCTTGAACAAGGTCGATTGTACGATCGACTCCGAGGTCGATGAGAAGGTCGACGGCACCCTAAGCAAGCTGCCAGGAAGCAACGCTCTCAGTGGATGGGCCTATGGTGGTAACGCTAGCCCCGGATCTCCCTCCGGCGGTGATGATAACAGCAGTTCCAGCAAGACCACACCCCGTCCTTCTGCTACAAAGCCATCTTCGGATGGGAAGACGACAGCCGTCGAAGTACCCAGCTACACCAGCGCTGCGGTTTCCGCCACTATCGAGGCTGCCGACGACAAGACCATCTATGCGCCTGAGCAGGCAACTGAAGTGCCTGAGGCTGCTTTAACTTCCCAGCCTGCAGTTCAGCCCGAGCCTTCTGATGTGCTCACTGATGCCCCCAAGCCGACCAATATCTTCGGAAAGCCTGGAAAAGGGAAGAAATGCAAGAGCAGGACTCATACCGTTTGGAACACCGTCACTGTTACCCAGACGGCGCCCAGCAACCCTGCCCAAACTGAGCCCGCCGCCCCTGGTTACAAGAGGGACCACGTGCGACGACATGCGCACAACCACGGCAGCGGTCACGGTCATCTTCGCCGCCGCAGCCACCGCCACTAATCTCATGTTCTTATGCTCGTGTCTTTCGACTGCTGAAGTCAAGACAGCTAGGGCAGTCAGAGGCGCCCTTGATTTCATGACATTTCGCACAAGGTGTGCATCCAGGAGTCATCTTGCATAAGGGGTCTGGCGAACTTGGGCTTGGCTGGGGAATATAGGGTTTGTGATTTCAGGGGGAGACATATGATCGAACATGCGTCGAATATCTGGAAAAGAGAAAGGGTTGGATGCTTCGCTTCTTAACATGTACATTTTGAAGGACATAGTTTCACTTCTCAAGGGCCGGACGCGCGCGAGCGCACCCCTTTGCCCGCTATAAACTCGGGGCACCCGATTGGGATACATGACTGGTGTTTTAAATTATCTGTTGGGAAGGTTGTGGCGATGCTTTGTTCACTCGTATTTGCTAACCTACGCTGTTCCCTGGCTTTTCGTACTTCCGGAAAGATGAAACCGCGTGTAACGAGGCACACTAACAAACTCGAACCATCTCTGATGAGTTCAAACGATGTCGAGTTCATTTGATTGTCCTTTCCTTCCGAATGCTGCATTTGTCGGAGTTGTAAAGTACCTGACCTATATAGGTAATCCATCACTTACACGGGCCCGGGGCCGGGTGAATACCGGATAAACCTGACCATATCCAAACCGCCTCGTTCCCAAGGCTCATGTTCATTTTTCTTGTAGCAGTTTTCACCAGCAACTTGACCACTGCATCATCTCGAAAATGTCTCTCTATCATGAGGCGGCAGATATTCTGTCGAGATCGTCCTCTGAGGGTGGAAGTCTCAAGTCTCGTGTCTTCAAGAAGAAGAATCTCAAATCACCGCCTAACCAGGTGTACGCGCTGGTTCTGGAGAGCTGCAAATGGAGCCCCGTCCTCAAAGAAGTGATCGAGAAATCGGAGCTTCTCAAACACGAGCGCAAGGTCAGATAGGAAACACCAACTCCCATCCAAATCGAATTTTTACTGACTCGTCGATCCAGCTCACTCCTACACTGTCATTACTTCTCGTGCATGACCTTTTGCTAGCTAAGAAGGGAATTGCCCTTCCACAAAGCCATGGCCTTCGTGCGTCCACTGAACGACACAAAGGCCGGCTGAGCTCCGAGTTCAAGTTGGCTCGACTGCGACTGAAGATGCCATCTCTGGAGGCTCTAAAGGAACAGATCGAGAGGCAATCCGCTGGAGAGGAAGCAAACTACCCCCGGTGGGTTCGCGTCAACGCCGTGAAGAGTACACTGGAAGATCAGCTGGAGACGACCTTTTCGGCCTACGCCAGAGCCACCTCGATCAAGGACGTTGTCACGCAGTCAGGGAAACTCCTCTACATTGACCCGCACGTGCCAAACCTTCTAGCCATTACTCCTGGGATTGATCTGACGAAGACGGAGGCCTATGCATCAGGCAAGATTATTCTGCAGGACAAGGCCTCGTGTTTCCCGGCCTACCTCTTGGACCCCCGGTCAGAAGATGGAGATTTGATTGATGCATGTTCCGCGCCTGGAAATAAGACGACGCACCTGGCAGCCATTCTCAAGGAGCACCGACCCGAGTTTGAAACCCCCGAGCAGACGATTTATGCATTCGAGAAGGATTCCAGGCGGGCACAGACGCTGGAGAAGATGGTCAAGACAGCGGGCTCCAGAAACGTGACGCGGATCGGATTTGGCCAGGACTTTTTACAGGTGGACCCGGAGTCTGACAAATACAAATCAGTTGGGGCATTACTCCTGGACCCGAGTTGCTCAGGGAGTGGCATAGTCGGGCGAGATTCAATGCCGGAGCTTCATCTGCCAGAAGGCCTTACAAACACGGGGAAGGGGAATGCAGCCAAGCCAAACAATCGGAAGAGGAAGCATGACCAGGTTGATGCACAGCCTGAAAAGGTCATAATAGATGACGATGGGAATGAGACGGTTGTGAAATCAGAGCAGGATTTGGAAGCGCGACTGGAGGCCTTATCAGCATTCCAGCTAACCCTCCTTCTGCACGCCTTTCGGTTCCCTTCAGCAAAGAAGATCACCTATTCGACATGTTCTGTTCATATGCAGGAGAACGAGCGTGTTGTAACGAGAGCTCTGGAGTCTGAGGTTGCCAAGAAACGGAACTGGCGCATCCTACCGCGGGGGGATCAGGTCTCTGGTATGAGAGATTGGCCCGTCCGAGGTCTATCCGCGGCATGTGGGGACGATACGGATGTGGCAGAAGCCTGCATCCGTTCCTACAAGGACGATGGACAAGGTGTCATGGGATTTTTTGTTGCCGCCTTTGTAAGGCTTGGTGCCCAGGATACTGGGTCTACGGATGATGGCGAGGGCCCCTATGTACGAGACGACAGTGGGGTAATCATTCGAGACGCGCTTGGCATGCCCGTGTTGAAATCGACTGGCGAGCCTGTCTTGTTGAATACAAGAGATGAGGATGATGACAATGAGGAGGAAGACCAAAACAGTGATGAGGAGGATGAGGATGAGGATGAGGACGACTCCGAAGGCGACGAGAAAACCAGCCATGACGGCGTTTCAGCCCATAATCTGGATAGCACGGCACAGATGGCACCAGATCCAAGTCAGGAAGACGACGTGGGGGACACGGAGGAAGATGGATGGGAGGGCTGCGGAGATTGATCCGCCATGTCGGTAAAAGCCAAGCCTAATAGGTACACTGCAGCGACGAGGAAGTAAAGAATCGAATTTGAGGAACGGGACGTCGCGAAAGCTTGTATTGCGGCTCTTTCACCAGGGATGTCGACTGATCGCAACAGCGACCATGATAAACATGGTCGGCGACCGGCCGACTTGGAAATCCGAATCCCGTGTATCGGCGTCTCTCAATCCCGGGCTTCCATCTTTCTAAGAATACGGACGTGACGCTAGTACGGATTTACAACCAGGTAACATGGGCCTGGGTCTGGGTCTAGTCTCAGGCTCCCAGCCGTAGTCGGGAATAAGACTTGCCGACCGGCGGCTCCGTGAACCTGATTGACATGGAAAACAAAATGAGCCGAGGCACGTTGTGGACTGAAAGTTTTCGCATTCGCTCGCATGGGCCATGGCACAGTGGCTCCAAGACCAGCGAAGTTTGTCGAAGCTTCTTACAAATTGGCCCTTTTAGTACATCTGCGCAACGTGGGCGTGATATCATTTCACAACGGGAGGCGAAGAACATCGATATCTGATTCGGATCCGAGTTCCCGGCCGAGAAGAGTCGGCATCCGCGCGCTAGCTAGGTCGGGTCCTGCTCCGAAACCACCTCGGTAAAAATTGGAAGCGGGCCGTTGTCAGACGCCCACTTATTCTCCGTCGGCGAGCTGAGACGAGCGACCAGCGGGAAAAACTCCGACGGAGTTTTGCTTGAAGTGGCTCTGTCTACCACGAAGCGCCGACTCCGCCCCGCTCCGTTCCGTACAAGCACCTTGTCCAATTCCGGGCTCTTGGAGCCTCCCGTCTGGAGCCTCAGCCCCTTAGGGTTGCCACGAGCGGCAGAAACGACGCGAGATGAGCGACATGACATGATCGGCAAGGAGCATTGAAACGAAGCGACCGGCCAACCCCAGGCGCCGTGCTCCCGATCTTGCATCCACCCGTGCATCATCTCCGTTGTCGTCATGTCATGCCAGTCGGCGCTCTCACGGGCCCGAGATGCTTATTCGCATCTCGGCCGCTCCACCGGGTCCTTGTCCTTTCAGATTCTGGGACGTTATGGCAACGTCCGGTGGATCTTGATTAGCAAGGAACCCGAACCCAGGGAGCAAACTCGTATAACATATATATTTCGTCTACGCCGGCTGAGCCCCTGGTTGATGGCCTCTTTGAATGTTGATGTATCAAGACGCAGTGTATAACCAGACCCGCTACCCTCGCTACTGGATCCCAACCCAGGATCGTCGTCCTGGATCATCGCCACCATGACTGCAACTGCACAACGACCACCTACAGGGTCTTCATCGTCCTCGGTGACGGTCCACGAAACCGACGTCGAGTCTCAAGAGTCTCAAGCCAAGGCCTCGCATTTCAGCCTCATCTTCGATCAGGTCGGCCTCAGTGCTGCTGTGCTCGGGCACAAATATGCCGGCGACGGAACAACCGAATCACCCTACCTCGTCGAGTTCCTCCCCAACGACCCTCGAAATGCCATGAATTTCTCTCAGACCAAGAAATGGGTCATCACTGTTCTGCAGGCCATTGCGACGCTCGCTGTCGCCTTTGTCAGTACCGCGTACTCGGGTGGTCTCATTGACCTCCGCAAGGACTTTGGTGTGTCGACTGAGGTTGTTATTCTTGGCATTTCCATGTTCGTTGTCGGCTTCGCCGTTGGCCCGCTCTTCTGGGCGCCTCTCTCTGAGCTCTACGGGCGCCAAATCCCCTTCTTCATCTCTTACATGGCCTTGACGGCCTTTAGTGCGGGTGCGGCCGGTGCACCTACCATGGCGGCCCTGATCATCCTTCGGTTCTTTGCTGGTGCCTTTGGGTCCTCGCCCCTGACCAATGCTGGAGGAGTCATTGCCGACATGTTCGATGCTCGTGAGCGAGGTCTGGCTACTGCTCTCTTCGCCATGGCCCCTTTCCTTGGTCCTACCATTGGTACGTTGAGACTTGGAGCGGTAACTACCGAGTAAAGTGAAGCAAAGCAAAGATGCTGATTCGCTACCAATAGGTCCCATTGCTGGTGGCTTCCTCGGAGAGCACAAGGGCTGGCGCTGGGTTGAGGGCATGATGGCCATCTTCACCGGCGTTGTCTGGATCATCAACTCGTTTCTCATCCCTGAAACATACGCTCCTTATCTCCTGCGGCGCCGCGCTGCTGCCCTCTCCAAGAAGACGGGTTATGCTTACATCTCCAAGGTTGATGCCGGACGTCCTGCCACGAGCATCGCCACGCAGTTCAAGGTCGCTCTTCTGCGTCCCTGGATTCTCCTCTTCAAGGAGCCCATCGTCCTGCTTACGTCGATCTACATGGCCATTATCTACGGTACTCTGTATCTCTGCTTTGCCGCTTTCCCTATTGTGTTCCAGCAAGGCCGCGGATGGAGCCCTGGCAAGGGTGGCCTCGCCTTCATTGGTATCGCGGTCGGCATGTTGTTTGCCGTCGCCGGCACCATCTTTGACCAGAAGCGGTACATGCGTGCTGCCGAAGCCGCTGGTGGCCATGCACCGCCCGAGGCCCGACTCCCCCCTACGCTTGTTGGGTCGATTCTCATTCCCGCTGGTCTGTTCTGGTTTGCCTGGACCAACGGAAGCGATATCCATTGGATCGTGTGCATCATGGGCTCGGCCGTCTTCTCTGCCGGCCTGGTTCTGGTGTTCCTTTCGTTGATGAACTATCTCGTCGACTCTTGTAAGTTCAGCTCTGACCCTGTCCGGTTTCTACGTCAAGCTAACCCCGATCTAGATGTCATCTTTGCTGCCTCTGTCTTGGCCGCAAACTCGGTTCTCCGCTCCCTCTTCGGCGCCGCATTCCCGCTCTTCACCACGTACATGTACAACGACCTCGGCATCCACTGGGCCAGCTCCATCCCAGCCTTCCTGGCTGTGGCTTGCGTTCCTTTCCCTTTCCTGTTCTACAAGTACGGCGAGGCGATCCGCATGAAGTGCGAGTTTGCTGCCGAGGCCGCCAGCGTCCTCCAACGCATGCGCACCAAGCATGAAGACATCACCGAGGATCAGGCCGTCGCCGAAGCACAGGAGGCCGAGAAGGAGCGCCGTGCGAGCAACGCTCTGCGTCGTAGCATGACCAAGACGCGCACGAACACGTCTACTCGCTAAGCATGCCCGAGATTGCTACCAAGCGGAGGTTAAACACAAATTTCGATACCGATACGAGAGGAGACTCGCCTCTCTCGACATGAGACATGACTAGAATTCACTCCTAGGAGCGAAGGCGTCTTCAGCTCCTTAATACTTGTTCTTTAATTTAAGTACCTTTTTTCTTTTTTTTTTCGTCTGCGATAATATTTTGGAGGTACCTAGAAGCTGGGTGGACCTTGCAAGTTGTAAGCCGCGGCGCGTCATTCTGCGTAGCGATATCAGGCCATATGGGACGGCGTCAACGGTTCTGGGAAAACATCCATGGATAACTTTATAGGTTGGGGGGAAACCGATAGAATGGGATAGGGTCTACACCGCTGCGTTGGCCCCGGGCATGCCACACAGCTCAGGAAAGCCAGACAGGCTTTGTATATAGACAGCGAACAATCAGAGTAAATTATCCTTACCGCTCAGCTCAGACTAAGAGCCAAGTTAGACCCAAGATTCAGATGCTAACTAAGCGGCGGTGATGGACTCTTGTTGAAACGGCGTCGCCGAGGACAGAGCCAGGGTCAGGATTGGTGGAGATGGAGGATCTGGCGTTGTAGGGCTGACCCCAAGAGACGGGATGACGGAGCGATTCTCACCCTCCGATGTCATAGCGACGGTCAATCTGCAGAGCGCAGCACCTGCTACGTTGGTCCACATAGTCTGACGCTCTGCGGCTCCCTGGAACTCCATGATTTCTAGGTAGGGCATCGTGGCTATTCCGTGTAGCTGGGGCGGGCGGGCGCTATTGCTGAGACGGCCTTGAGGCTCAACTAATAGGCCTGGATCAGGATCTCTGCATGCGGCTGCTCGTCATAGTCGGTGCTGTGAATTGCTAGTTCTGAGAAATGAGCTGAGCAGGAAGTGGCTAAGACGACTTTGCTGTGGATCGTGGGGCCACCCTTCAATGAATGGCGATGGCTTAGAGTAAGCTCAATTGCACTTTTCCTCTAAACTCGAGACGATCAGACGAGGGCGAGAAGGTTTAGATTTGAATATCAAGCAGATCTAATTCGGGAGCTGATGAGGAGAATGGCAATTGACTCGAGCTGTGGTCTTGTTTGAGTTCTTAAAGACGGGCTGCTTCCTGTCTTAAACTGGAGAGATGGACTTTGCGTTTTGTTGTCACTAATATATAGGACTGACTTTTTATCTGTCCCAATCTCCCTCAACTAGGCTATTGGAAGTATCCTGGGTCCTTTGGTCGGCGGTGCCCTTGTTGAGACCTCATGGCCTTGGTTGTTCTGGGATTAACTTGCCATTCTGCGGTGTAGCATATGTTGCTATTCCGCTAACAATTCGAATTAAAAGAAAGGAAGACGGAACCGCGAGCACCAAGCTGAAGGAGTTTGATTGGATTGGTACCATCATCTTTGTGGGCTCACTGACCAGCTTCCTGATCCCCCTGAGCTGGGGTAAGTCAACTCGCTCCCAAGACGTCGAATTCGTCATCACTGACCGAGAATCGTAGGTGGTATCATGTGTGACTGGGACAGCCCTCAAACGGTCGTGCCTCTCATCGTCGGCATGCTTGGTCTCATCGCTTTTGGTTGCCACATCAAGTTCTGCAACAAGTACTCACGATGCGATCCCCTCTTGCGGCCGAGTCTCTTCACATCCCTCGCGTCCCTATCCGCATACTTTGCCACCATCATCCATGGAATCATCATCTGGTGCCTCGTGTACTACGTCCCCCTATACCACGAGATCAGAGGCTTTTCGCCTATCAATGCGGGTGTTGCTATATTGCCCTTCACTGGTACAGTGGCCCCTGCTGCTGTCGTGATCGGGCTCCTGATTGCCAAGACGGGTGCGTACCGGCCGTTTATGTGCCTCGGATGGGCCTCGTTCCCTTGGGCTTGGGGTTGATGATGCTGCTCGGCAGAGACACGGAGACGTTTAGGTGGGTGCTCATCTACCTCACGGGTGGTCTTGGCCTGGGTATCCTCTATTCGGCGCAAGCTTTTGCAGCCCAGGCTAGGGCTTCCAATGCCGACCTCCCCTTTGAGTCGTACCTTTACGCCTTCTGTCGGTCTCTTGGTCAAGGTATTCGTGTTGCTGTTGGAGGCGTCACTTTCCAGAACGAGTTCCGGAAGCAGATCAAGAAGAGCGACGAGTTTGCACCCAGGGCCGACCAGTGGGCCAAGGAAGCACCTGCCTTGATTCAGATCATCAAGAAGTCTCCCCCAAGCATGAGCATGCAGCTGATGAAGGACGTCATCATCGACGGGTATATCAAGGGCCTGCGAACCGTCTGGTAGGTTCTAACTATGCTTGCTTGCATGGCACTCATGGTATCTGTCCTATTGGTCAAGGCGAAGAGCTTGGACCGAGACTTTGAGACTGAGCTCGCATTGGACAAGAATGCCCAGGAGGGAAAGAAACAGAAGTCAATCCCCGAGGCAGAGGTCTGGATGGGATCAGGATGAACATCGAATGTCGCTGCAGACGAAACAGGCCAAGGACAACACAGGGTGCCCTTGATCACGGCAACTTTAAATGGATCCTGACATCAAAAAGGCAAGATGGCCGAGCGGTCTAAGGCGCTGTGTTCAGGTTCGATAAGAATCAGTAACGATCTCGCAGTCTCGAAAGGGGCCTGGGTTCGAATCCCAGTCTTGTCATCAATTTTTGCGGTCCCCCAGCTTTGTTTGCACCATTGTCCAATTTTTTGGCACCTCAATTCTAACACGAATGTTGTTGCTTGTTTATATGCGAATTACGTAGGCAGTGCTGGTGGAGTGCGTGCATTCCAGATGATGGCGTCAGTGCTCACAGCCCAGTGCGCCTTTTTGACTTTTGGTTGTGGCTGCCCCGTCGCTCAGGTACCGCCCCTCCAACCTTTCAGGTTCCTTTGATAGTGCACCTCAGTGCCCTCCGCTTCTGGTAGGCGCGCGCTTCTCGCGATTCTTCATCTTCACCTGCGTAAATGCGTCCGTTGCCTTTCGCCTCTCGCCTCTCATCAACATCGGCTCCAACACGAATGTCTTCGACTTTGAGCGCGACATGGCATCGGCGTCGGATTCCTCCAGCCTGTCGTCACCGGCATCATTCGTGACGGCGCACGACTCCATTATTGACAAGTCCACCGCCGCCAGCAGCCCCGTACAAGAGAATCCTTGTCCCTATCGCGATGCGCGACAACTGCCCCGCGAGCTGAATGCTCACTGCCAGATCTTTCTTGAAGAACAGCTCTGTATGAAAGCGTGCCCTGTTTCTTTGTATGAAATTCCGCTGACGCTGTCCCAGATGCCTCTGCCATCAATCTCCTCAATAGCATCGCCGGCTCTGGCGCATCCAAACGCACTTCCTCCAACAAGAAGCCGGTCCCGGTTCCTCCTTCAAGCCATCTCGCTCTACTAAACACGCTCATCATCCATCCCATCCACACCACGCGCGCAGAAAAGAGAGAGCATCTCGACGTATCTTCTCAGGCACTTGGCTACCTGCGCAATCTTCTCGCCATCGTCGGTCCCATTAACGCCGACTTCAGAACAGCCTTCCAGTTTAATTCAGGCCCACGATGGGGTCGCAGAGGGGACCAACATGCGCCGGCAAATGATAGCGACATGTCCGACGAGGAATTAAGCGGCGACGATGAACGACTACGAGGCAAGATCGCCAATGATGGCAGCATATGGAATCGTGGCCAGGACTTTTGGTCCACCATTGGCTGGGCCTTCAACTGCAGCACATTGTACCCCAGCCGATGGCGCTACTGGAAGGTTTGGCTAGAGTTCATGCTGGACGTTCTCGAGTCCGACTGGACCGAGCGAGAGCGACGTGACAAAGAAGTCCAACAAGCAAACGGCCCAGACAGCGAACTGCCCCCGACGGCACGAGCCGAGTCCATCATTGTCATGTACATGAACCAACAGAATGGACGACAAAACGGAGCTAAGGGCACCGTCAAAGCTCTATTCGCCGACGGAGGTGAGATATCGTCCTCCGCCTACCGCGAGGTGTTTGACAAGGAGCCCCGGGGTCCACGGAAGCAGTCTAAGAAGCGGAAGCGGGACCAGGTGCTTGATCTGGAGAACGACAAGTTTGGCGACTACTTCGACGATGAATCGATGTCGTCGGGCGTCTCTGAACCACCTACGCCCCAAAAGCCTAAGGACACCCGGAAACTCGGAACTGCCGGAAGCCACGCGCCTGGCATGGTCGAGTCTGTGAGCATACGGCTTCGTCTCTTCAAGCTCCTCTCAGCTGTCACATTTTCGCTGCGAAAACCATCCGAGCTCCATCGTTTGTACGAGGAGTATACAGCCGCACTCAAGCTCCTGCCACTACCGACGTTCTCTCTTTTCGTCACACAAAGACCTAATGTTCTGCTCCCCGAGGCGCACGTCACAATCACCAAAGAACTATTCGACCTATTACTGCCATCATCATACAAGAATCCTTCCAAGGTGGATCCAGCAGGCGACGCAGAGGGATGCTTGACATTGCCCATGTTGGAGTACTGTTATGTCCTGCACCCAGCAAATACTGTGGCGTTGGAAGATAACGCCAAGCTGTCTCTGGTTGTGGAGAATGCTATCCAACTGCTCTGGGCGTGCGACATGATGGTGTATTCCGAAGAAATCGAGGCAGCCGTTGAGAAGGGTATCAAAGCTAGAGAGACAAAGGCAAAGAAACGGCGCACGGGGAAGATGAAGGGAGATGCAAATGATGCCATGGCGCAGGACGTCCTGGCCAAATCTGGGGAAAGAATTCGGATTCTGCTGGAGGCATTGAAGACTATTCAGGAACTGGATTCATGAGATGGTGATGGGTTCTTCAAGGTAATGCAATGATTGTACAAACTTAGACTACTCCTGTACATAGACATTATGGCGTAATGAATGATGATATCCCCGGTATCTCCTGCTAACCCAGGTCCATGAATTTCCTTTGAGATTCTTTTGCACAGTGTTATTACAGTCGACGTGGCATTCACAACCTGGTTAGGAGTTGATGAACTGAAGCTCGGTGGAGTGCTTATCGCTTCTTCGCCGCCGTCGGATCCCAGGTAGTAGGCTGCCAGCTCTCGCCTGGCCCCCTTGCCTTTGCCTTTGCCTTTGCCCAAGGATCGTCGCTCTTCTCGGCTTCCTTGTCAACCTCCTTTGCACATGTAGGGGCCTGCTGCTCCTGTCCCACATCTTGCTTCAACGGAGTAGCCTTCGCCGGAGACAGCAGCGGCGCGGGTGCGACCTCGGGCGCCTCCATCACGCGCGGCTTGGCCTCCCACCGGGCATCCGCCTCAGCGGCGAGCTTTCGCATCCTAGCTTGCCGTACGACATCATCCTGTTGGTCCTCAAGGCTCGGGGGTTCTTGTCGCGTATGCCGTAGCCACTGGTGCCACTGCGGGCTGACCTTGACGGAAGATAAGTGCGTCGCTCGCGGGTAGTTGACGATACGTCGCCAGCGCTCGTTGCCACGTGTAACTTGAAACTCCCAGTATGTGTTGCCCTGGAGATCAAAGCCTGAGGAGTGGTGTAAGTCAAGCCAAGCAAGTCAAGAGAGGGCCCAGGGAAGACGATGAACAACTCACCCATGAGGAAGCGCTTGCGCCATGGCAAGCGGAGGGCTTTCCACTTGTACCACGCCCGCGCAATGGGGCCGATCTGCTTCATGGCCGTTGCACGGCTTTGCTTGTCAAGATGCAGCTTGAGGCACAAGAATTTGCAACAGTTGGTGAAGTCAAGGATTCATGATCAGAAGGCTGCCCTCGGCCAACCAACCACCTTCAGGTTGTTTTGGCGTGCAGCAATGTTCCGCTGTCATGGATGCCCCGCCGTGCACCAGCCACCACCGTGCATCAGCCACCATCCACCAGCCACCAGCTCACACCTCAGCCACCTGACCCACAACCCCAGCCAACGTCATTCTTGATCAGTTACCAATGGGCTTTTGGGCCTAACGCATCAACGTACAGTACCCAATCTTGGCTGCTCCGTACTCTGGCATTCTTCAAGTCTTCGGATGCCCGGGATAATCCTTTCTTGCTTCCTCTTCTTCTCCATCGACGCCTTCACACTTGAGCGGCTGCGATTTGCTTCTTTCTTTATACATTGTTGTCGCTATAGATACCCATCCCCCACTTCCGAGACGCTGCGTAACGACTACAACTCGACTTGTTTGCGCGGCGCTACATCGACGGGCTGACAAGTTGCGCGGCCCTCCTCCGAACCAGACGATACCTAGAATAAGGACCGGTTTGCACTTGGGAAAACGATTCCAATCTATCATTCAACTTTCGGGTTGTAAATCCAACATCATGGCGTCCGTGACGTCCCTCGACAAGGACCTGCGGAAGTTGCGCCTGGAGAGATACACACCCGCGGCAGCAAACGAGGCTCGCGCATGGATCGAAGATATCCTTGGCCACAAGCTCCCTTCCTCGGATCTTCTCGAGGGCTTGAAGGATGGAGTTGCTCTGTGCAGGTATGTCCCCTAAAATCACAGTCACAGTCACAGTCACAGTCACAGTCTTGGCGACCATGAATGCGGCACTTACGCGACTCTCTCCCTAGACTAGCCAACCTTGCTCTTCCTCCTCCTGGTGTTAGATTCAAGCAATCAGCAATGCCCTTCGTACAGATGGAAAACATCTCCCTCTTCCTCCGCGCCTGTCAGTCCCCGCCATTGAACCTCCACCAACACGATACATTCCTCACTGTCGACTTGTTCGAGCAGAAGGACCCAACGCAAGTTCTCCAGTGCCTCGGCGCGTTCAGCAGAGCTGCCCATGCTGCCAACCCGCAGAACTTTCCCTCGGCCATCGGATCCAAGTCTCGGCCTGATGCAGTGACACCACAAGGAACAGGTTCACGAACTCCAACAGGGGCCCGCGATCGGGGCGCATCGGTCACTAGCAACTCTTCGCCTGCCTACGGTCGCTCTGCTGCTTTGCCTCATCGAACTGGCGACTCCGGCTCAGGACGATGGAGCCCTACCAAGAGCCCTAGAAACGGCTCTGGATCTCCCGGCCCCGTTAGCAGCTGGAGCAACAAGGAGCATGAGGGCACTACCTCGCCAGCTTGGAACATTGCCCAGTATGGCTACCTAGGGGGCGCTAGCCAGGGAAATCTCGGCATCTCGTTTGGAGGACGGAGACAAATCACCACTTCTGGTCCTCGCGTGCCAAGCCTCGCTGACAAGGAGCGCCGTAAGAAGGAAGAGGAGGAGCGCATCCGCCTGGAGGCTGAGGAGGAGGAACGGCGACGAGCCGAAGAAGAGGAGCGCGCACGACTTGAGGAGGAGCGCAGATGGGAGGACGAGACGGAGCAGCTACGCGAAAGGGAGCGACAAGCTGCTGAAGAGGAGAAGCGGCGATGGGAGGAAGAGGAACGCCAATGGAAGCTGACAGAGGAGCAACGGCGCAAGGCAGAGGAGAAGGCCGAGGCCCGACTCGTCGAGGAACGCAAGGCTGCAAGGAGCCACAGCGATGCCAAGCTAAAAGGGCAGTTCCTCAGCCAATACCAAGCGGAGCAGGCGACGTCTCAGCAGGACGGCGCCTCAGAGGATGGCTACAGAAGCCGTGTCCAGCAACTAGAGAAGGAGTTGGAGCTTGCTCGAGAACGTGAGGCCGAGTACCAGCGAGAGCGTCAGGAGAGAGCACAGCGTCAAGGGGGCGGCAATGCCAAGCCTACACCCAAGGCGAAGCCCAAGCTGGTCTCCAGCCCTCCGACCCGATCGGATTCGTGGTCTAGAGATGAGCGCGAGGTCCTGCGCACTCGGTCTCCCTATAATAGGGAGCCTCTGCAAGAAGCAGACGCTCCTATCCCGCCACCGAGATCGCCTCGTCCACTCCCGGACCCGAATGCCGCACCCCAGGTAAAGCCGCAAAACACCGGTGGCCGCCCACTTCCGGATCCGGCAGCATACAAATCCAAGCCCGCTCCCTCCGTCCCCAGCCGCACCGACCGCTTCCTCTCAAGGAACCCTGCCCCCGCGCCCCCGGCGCCACAGACAACCTACTCCCTTGAGCTCGGCGCCACGGCCGAGCGTGACGCCGAGGACCAGCGCCGCTCGCAGAGCCAGGCCAAGACCAAGGCCGGCGGATGGGCGTCCAAGTCACTCCTGGAGCGCGAGATGGAGATGGAGCGACAGCGACAGCAGGAGTGGGAGGAGTCACAGAAGGAGACGGCCGCGGCGGTGCGTTCTGGAGAAGGCGTAGATGGTATCGGCGGAGGTATTGGCGGCAGATGGGACGTTGGGCAATGGGCTGGTTACACGGGTGGTGACAGCCAGAATAAGGGGTCACTGGGCATTGGATCTGGACGAAGGCAGATTGCTGGACCGCGGCCACTGCCGGAGCAGCCGAGGTAAACCCTTGATATTTAAATAGGGGGGGTAGACCAGTAATCAGTAAAAGGTTTCCAAGGGACGATTGATGGTGTATGGGTGGTATTTTGGCAGTAATTGGCCACGTCTGAATCGCCCATGGTAGTCTCGAATAGGCCTCAAGCTGGCTTTGATTTTCCAGATTGTCCACAGCATGTTATCTATATCCTCCCCGGTTTTGTCTATACCCATCCCTAAAAGGTGCAATGCCATTCCGTGTTCTATAGATACGCCTCTCCAACAAAAACGTTCAAGTATCATGATTCGGTTCACACGCAGCTGCCTCATCGCGGCACCGCTGGCACATACACCAGCCGCCTAGGCTGCCTCTCGCCCATTCCCGACGCTGCTGTACGGGCAAGCTGACATCGCAGTAGTGGTTCAGGATCTCCTCGCCACGCTTGATGCCTCCTGGTCGACCATCTAGCACGCGCTCCTTCCTGGCTTCAAGAACCATCCGGCCGCCCCATTCCCATGCGACATTGGGGTCGCAGTCGTGGTTGGCGAGACACCAGTAAGGATGGACGGCAGCGACATCTGGCCGACCGTCTCGGTGATTCTTGCGGGCGGAAGCTGTGCCACGGAACTTAGCATACAAGGTGTTAAGGACCCATAGATCGTAGTCGGCGAGCGTAGCATAGACGTCAATGTCCATCTTCTCGAGCACGTGGAGCGGAGTCTCAATGTTGTACTTGAAGGAAAAGGGGAGTGTCCATTCGGGTGGAGGGCCGGCGTTTGGCGAGACGTTTATGTCGTTGGTTCGGGTTGGAACAAAGTCTCCCCAGATGTACTTGACTTCTTGAACATCCAGGGGATTGATCTCCTCATGAGCTGCAATCGCCAACACGCGGGACAGTAGTAGGAGGTAGAGAGTCTCGTCAGCTTCAAATGCGTCGGGATCCTTGGCGATGACATCGACATCCTTTTCGCAAACTGCAGGATGATAGCGTTCCATGGCCTGGTCGAAGCAGTACTGGGTGCAGAAGACTGTGTCATAACATTCGGGGCAGCTGACGAGCTCGTTTTCGCTGCCCAGGGGCGGCAAGTCGGAACTACAGGCGTCGCAGATGGAATCTTTCAGGCGGTTGTTAGCAGTCAGGAGGGAATACTCCCTAAGAACCGCCTCGCCAGGGGCGATATCCTCTTTAGCAAAAACACCGAGCTGCTTGCACGTCGGAATGATTTCGTAGTTGTCCGTGCTACTAGCGCCCTCTAGCAAGACAGGCAACGTAGCCACCTCGATTGCGCACTTGGGGGCCATTTGGCCCAAGTGTTCGTTCAAGTCTGCGAGAGACTCTGACGAGAAGCGGTCAGGCTCATGGTCGTTCCAGGGATATACCTCACGACGGACGAGGCCATGGTCAGGAAGGTTGGGAGAATTGATATCGACGTCGTCGCGACGGAGTCTTCGGCGAGCCACAGTATTGATGTTGCTCTTGGTATCGAGCAACCCCCGGTTCGAAGGCGATAAGTGAAGGCCGCGCTGGCAGAATTTGGCAGCACTCTTGAGAGATCCGCAGAGAAGGAGGCCCATTGAGAGGATCTGGTAAGCGTGGACTGAAGCCAAGATAGCTAGGCGCCCGGCTGGGTCATCGACTGTCTCTGAGTCACCCTGAGGGGTCTGGAGCTCGTCTTGTAGGAGGTTGGCGTGGGCCAGCACACCAGGAAGGGGAACCGCGGTGTGCATCTGCAGGGACTCCAGAGCTTGTTCATGGTATTCAAACCCCTCGTTGAGAACCTCGTCGGCAAGAAGTAATGCGCGATAGGCATCACCGGCAGCGAGGTCCGGATATCCTAGATCAGAGTGGACAACTGCCCGCTCCAGGTACAGGACCAGGTCATAGGGCGAACTGGAGAGCCCCTCTGTTAGCTGTGACCGTCGATCCAACAGCTGTTCGTTCCGAGCTGTCGGGTCCATGATGCAGAGACCAAGAAATCTGGATTGGATCGTGGGATGAAAAGCGATTCGGCGCGGTTGTCTTAGTTGAGGTCGGAGTCAGGAGGGCGATTGACGGAAAGTTGGAGCTAACGGATCCAAGCAACAACTTGTCTGCGGATCCGATAGAACAGGGCTGGGTCCAGCATGAATCCGTAGCGGTGACACTCGTAGGGCAGAGGGCAACGTCGACAACTGACGATAGCGGCTCCCGGGCTGCCAGACAAGGGTCGGGGTGAGGGATGCAAGCCGGGGACAGTTGTCCGCCAAAGGAGTCTTTAAGACGATGCAGCCAGAAAGCCCGCGAAGGGTCTGGAGGCCAGCCGAATGTGGTCGCGTGGGTGTCAGTCTGCAAGCGGGCTCATGGATGGCTTCTGGCAGCCAGGGATTGTCCTGTACAGCAGCTGGCCAATACACATCCACAAGCCACTGAGGGGAGTTTCCGTTGCGAAAGGACTGGGATTGGACGCGGGAAGAGACGTTGGAGCCGTTGAAGACCCCGAAAATCTCCAATGCCAAAGGCGGAGGAGGGGAAAAGAGGTTCGGAGAAGAGGTTTGATAGTGTCAACAGAGTCAAAATTGATTGGTGACGGCGGAGCGAAAGTTCCGGTCACGAGTCTCACGACAGAGGTGCTGTTATCGAGACGGGAGACTCGATAAGTCTGCCAATACTTGAACCTGAATGAAACCCCTGTAGCCGGGTCGCAAAGAAATTCAGTCCTCCTGAGATGAAAAGAATAACGGAGAGAAAATCAGGCTTCCCACACTCTGTGATGCTCATCCAAAAGGTGAGCCAGAAGTGAGGTTTTTTGATGGGATCGCCAGGGTCCATCCACCTGAAAAACGTCCAACAGGTGGGAACCAAAAGTCCATCCACACCATTGATAGGCCAGCCAGTCGACGAGACCAGCCAACCAGACTGCTGAAGTATCATGGCCGCCGAGGGAAGATGGGCCGATGCTCGAGACGAGTCAGGCAGACGACGGCACAAGGTGCACCAGCCAAATTCAGTATAGTAATGGGAAAGGCTTGTCCTAACAGAGGACACTCCTAATCATTTTTATGAGAACTTTTATGATGCTGCTCAAACGCGAGGATTTGCTTAGTATTCGGGGTTAGGAGAAGAGTGAGTGATCTTGGTTATTGGTGACTGGCCGACTATTATTTCCACTGTGCGGAACGTGTTTGACAGTGACGGTTTCTGTTCTGCGGGCACACATACCCTGAAGACGCACCGGCGCACACTCACATATGCAGGGCATTGTCGGTATGTCAGTGTGTCTATGCCCATGTCCGCGAGGGCGCATGCACAAAGTAGGACCGGGTTGCTGGAGCGCTTATCGTTGGTTCGCTATTCACCTGTCGAAAGCAGTATACATGAGAGCACTCAGGCACAGGCACAGGCACAGGCACAGGCACAGGCATGAGCAAGTGTTCACCGTCTCTTGCACAAGTTTGAGGTGTGTTGATGTTGTGTTGTATCTGCTTTCTGTTCGGAGCGGCTGGAGTCATGGCTGGCCTTTCAGTGGTACAGAACTTGCGTGTCACGTGGATCCCGCCACTTTGCCGATACAGCAACAGCACGCGGTAGAAGAATCTCGAAGATTTTCAGTCCTCAACCATGTCTACAGTAGGTATCCCCGTAAATATCGGGATCTACGGATACAGAGGATGATGTATGTAGGAGCGAAGAGAAAAGTGAGAGGCCACGATTAATGGAAATAGAGGGGCAGAGGGGGCGTAGGGGCG
>JAAVUK010000496.1:0-61387 GCA_014899095.1 Fusarium buxicola
CTGATGTTGGTGTTGGTGTTGGTGTTGGTGCTGGTGCTGGTGCTGAACGGAAGCAAAGACAAGCAATGAAAACGAATCTGGAATACAACAAACCGCGTTTCTCGGTTCCAGAAAGATGGGAAGGCATTGTCGATTCTCATTCCCAGCCTGCCCGAGAAGAGTTGACTGACAGTACCTGACAATTGTATACGAAGCTATCATGGAAGGAACACAGCACAGGTTCGAGCATATGCTGAATTGCAACTGCTTCAGGGCCGATGCATTCCTAGATTCATCGAGTCAGTGGCTCTGAATCCCCAGTATTTGTAGGCGAAAAGGATTTTGACGCCTATCTACACCGAACAATCGACGTTGATACACTCGAATATCTATCTCTATTGCTAGCGGTACAAACGAAGAATCTCGTCTAGTAGTGTAATTACCAGTATAGCCAACTAGACTCAATCTTGCCCGTACCTGGTTAAAGGATGCCCGAGTCAGATTTGACTGTCAAGTCACTACTCGTGGGAGTGCAAACTGAATAGAGCCAGATAAACTACCCATTAGGAGACCATTGCTGGTCTCTTAAAGTAATAGACATATTCGACAGTAAGAAAAATACCCTGAATAATGGCAAATTTGTCGATCGCCATGTCCAAGCTCCAATCAGCAAGCTTGCACGTATTACTTAAATAGTCTTCTCCACACCTACCGATCAGGATCATAAGAGTACCGACGGCCGCGAGGAGCGCTGTGACAACCGCCAGTCCAATCGATATTGCGATATCCGCGATGCTCAACCCAGAGTCTGGGGCAAATGCGGCGAGACGGTACTCGTAATCACCAAAGGAGCACCACGGGTTGGGACGAACAATCTTCTAAATCGTCTTCCTCGGAACCGACCTTGAGTTTCAGTGCCAGAGAAGCCCCCACATGACGCTGCGAGGAGTCTAAGGGGCTCAGGATATCAAGTACAATGCCCACGTCGGTGACCGAGACGAGGTTGTTAATTGGAAATTCGGCAAACAGGAAGCCCTTCTAATCGGAGAAGCTTGCGCTGGCGTATATACTAAAAATTAAAAGTCTAAGGACCTAATGTCTAAATATTAGTTAAATCCTATCTAGTAATCCCAGAGTGTGCCGAAAGCATGTATACCAGCTAGATGGTATTAGCAATAGTAATATAGTGTCCCGTGGAAAATATACCTTTTATGCATCCTTGCATTATTTCGTCATTCCCCCGTTTATTAGATGTGATTAAGACAACTTCGGCTCTAAAGCTTATCCAAGTTTCCTTTAGAATTTGCATAGTATCAGGTCGTCCACCCTGCTTTTTTGTGTCCCAGAGAATCATCCTCTCTGGCTCGATATGGTCATGAATGAGTCTGGATATTGTTGGTCCAAATGTTTGTTCTTGGTCAGACCCAATCCAGATGAGGAACCTGGTGAGTGAACGTCAGCTTTGGGTCAAAGGATGGGACTGTCTGCAGATTTTACCAATTTGGACTTTGAATACAGGTAGAGAGCGCGGCTCCAATACCAGTACCGGTACAGACACGGATTCCTCTTTTATACATGGCCGAAGCATGTCCGATTCCAGCTAGAACGTTATGAGATTATTGACCAGTGCATGTGAACAAGAACGAGCTTACCAAACTTCAGCTCCCGCGTCCACACTGTCTTTGGGGGATTTGCGACGAGTTCCCTAGTGAAGTCGCCTTGAACACCACAAATCATGTAGTGGCATGAAGAACCAGTACCTTTGCTGACGATGCCAAAAGCGTGAAACTCCATGATGGCGGTGCGGCTTATTCTACCAGAAAGCCCTTGTTGCATGCCGCGGTTAAAGCGAAGAATCGCAACTTTGGGCGATGGCTAAACCAATATCGTTAGCCATTGTATGGGAGGGAGCCTCTCGTGGATTAATTACAAACTCCACTTGCACAGCAACTTCTCGAAGTGTGAACCAGGGGATGGCGATGCTAAACAGAATGAGCAACTGCTATGAAAGGGACAGGAACAGACTCACAATATCGTTATGAAGACGGCAAACCATACTTCCTGTGTGCTAAGCAGGGTATTGGCATCTGACCGCCATTTACCGTGCTTGATATCGTACACGTTTCCCAGGATAACAAACACCCAGTTTACCTATTATTGTCAGAATCAATCTCGAGGGCAGGTGGAATCTTACACACTGCTAGCCCTAGCCAGCCGCTGAAGCGGTGATACTTTTCAAATGTATTGTGATGGTTACTATCAACTCGTGTTAGCTTTTCATATGGGTAGGTATCAGCATTGTGAGAAACCCACTTGCGAACCCATGGGAAGGCACTAAGAACAGAGACACAAACGAGAGTGCTTGTTATGACACCAGTAGCAATTACAGAACCGTGTTGGATTGCGCGGTGCCTTATGATGTCGACAATCTTGAATATAAGCCAACTGTTGATTGCGGTCAGAAGTATTCGCCATAAGATCTCGGTGCGGTCTTACATAGCTCCTGACAGTCCGCATCCGGAATGAATGCCTCCGATGTGTTGCAAAATTGAAGTTACTGCCAAACGCATCCTCAACGGAGCCCACTGGAGGAGGTCTTTTATCAGCACAAGCTCAGTTTTCGAATCAAGAATCAGACATACGCTTCGCAGACCGTAAATTGCAATGAGGTAGAGGAATCTGAGAAATAGCTCATTCCTCATCAGGACCGCACAGAGGAGGTTGCCAAGCACCATCGCCCCAGAGTGGTCAACTGCGTAAGGAAATCGGCCGAGTCCAGCCATGATCATGCCAGTCAGGTTCAGTGATACACAAAAAAGGAAGAACTTTCGGTAAGTGTTGAACCACAGCCGGAAGAGAATCCATCGACTGGTGTTCTCCTTCGCAAGTGTTGGCTTCTCAGATCCTGGCCCAGAAGGCATTATTGGCTTGGGGCCTGCGATGTATGACATTGGCATGATGTGTTGCTGTGCTGATGACATCCGAGACGGGCAGTCTCCTGTGTTGATTATATATTTCTTCCCTACATGGACGAGTGGTGGTAATGTCGGCAAGCTTTTCGTTATATCATACATGCCCTTCTCTGCGGCACTGTCGCCCTGAACTCGAGATCTGGAAAAAAGAGCCGCGCTGCAAGGCCATAGTGCAGACATTTTGTGCTTCCTCCTTGCAAATGATTTCAACGATGCCACTTGTGAACTGAAGATTGACTATCCGTAGTTATCCAAGAATCAACAGGGGGGCCCTTTTAAACTGGCCTTGAAGAAGGTCCCTAATCTGTACAGTCGTTCCAATCTCGGGCCCAGCCACATCCGAGGATGATGTCACTTGTCAAGCGCTAGACACGGCTTTGCTGCTCCGAGACAGTTTAGTCTATCTACTTCTGTCCCAAAGAGCTAGAAGTGGGAGTACTAAGACATGGAAAGTTCCTTTCCGAGAGTCCGCGCCACCCGTAGTTCATTTGAAGGTGATGAGCCGTCGATCATCCCTGCGCTACACTCGTTCGGGGTAGTCTCAGTCTCAACGGATAAGTTAGATCCTGCACGCTTGGACAACGGCCTCGAATTCAGCGGAGACTTGGAGGCGACACAAGCCTTGGAATATGTCACGAGCTACAGTGCAGCTCTCTTTGGTCTGGGTCATACTGTATCCTCGGACTAAGCGCAGGGCTTGGCGGGTGCAGAGGGCCCGGTTCAACGTCGGTCGGCGTCAGGGGCGACGAAGCGAGTGGACCCGTTGAGGCTCTTGTTGGTGAGTTGATCTCAGCTTAAAGAGACAGCAACTTCACATACGTGTTTCTTCTTAGGTACCATCTTGTACTGAGGGAACTTGGTCGTCTGTATTCGGGATTCGTCAGCGGCCGGCACGGGTACTTCTGAGCTGCGGGCTATAAGTGTGTCCGTGACTGCGCCCTTCGGTGCGGGCACCTGTGGAATGAAGCCTTTGCTGAACAAGACAAGGTGATCCAGACATGAGGGCGAAGAGCCTCGATGATGGTGCCGTTGCGGTTGGGGTTGAGTAGGTTCCTCCTTGGACATACCCTGAGGATCACGCTCCTTTACCACTGGGGCCGTCGCGGCTCTATGTTGGTTTGGTATAGCGATCTTTCAAAGTTGTGAGACTGTGGGCAATATGCAACTCCCATGCGGACTCGCAATTGGCCTCAAGTTTCCGTAACTTGCAGGCCTTATGTCGCGGACAATCATTAAACCCAAGACTCTTTGTATGATGTTTGCCACGTCACCAAGCACCTGCGTTCTAGTAGCGATCTCGAGCGACGGTCCCAATATCTGCTCGATGGGTGATCGGACTTCGTACTCGGCGTGAAAGAGCTGATTAGGCTGGTGATGTTCTTGAGCCCCGGAGTGGTAGCTTCGAAGCAAATTCTTGGCGTGTGCGTGGCTTATCCAGCCTGCGGGCGTTGGAAATCGGTAGATTCGAGTCCAGCAATCGATGCCTTCTCTTGATCGGGATCAACACAGCACTGGCGGTCGACACCGCAGATGGTCTAAAGCCGTCAGCCGAGTTTGGAAGGGAAGAGACGACGAGTATACCTTAGACCTTGGGGTTAGTATAACGGAGTATTACGCAACTATCAAGACCTCTTGTCAAAAATGACTTACTACCTTAAGGCATAATCAAACTAGTGGCGGATGGTTTCCAGCGGAACCTATCCTAAATGCTCATGTCTTGACGACAAACTCAAGAGCATTTAAGAGACCAATCGCCGTCGCCACCTCGAGCTCTCTAGCCGGAATGAGAAAGGCACTGGCTTTGACTGGAGGAGTCTAATCTGCTGATACTGGGGGGTGTCTGATCGGCCGAAGAATGCCGAGTATACAGAGGCGTTCTACTTGAACAGAGGAGAAGCTACGACGACTCCGAGAGCTACCAGCTGATCTGATTTTAGACCGATGCGACGTCGAGGTCGTAGTAGTAACGCCGCATGGAAGGCAGCCAATGTGCCGAGACGGATGATCGAAATAAGCTGTGTCTTTATAACGGCAGCAATTACTATTACCGTCGTTGACCCTGATCTATAGCTAATAGAGAAATATATTCTCTCGTGCCTGGCGTATGGGATGCTATATCCTCTGTCCACGCTCAGATCTATTCCGGGACTATCCCACTTCAGCCGGATATATATTTATGTTTTGCCTAACCGTTACTTTTAAATAAATACCAACCATCTACCTACAACACTTTCCCACTATTATACCAGTAGGTCTAACTACTATACCCCCTAGCAGTCTAGTCCAGTATTATTAACGCCTTATCGATTCTATCACGTCATCTTGAACTTGCTAAATGTCCTCACTCTTAGAAAACAACAGCTCCGAGGAGTTTAGCCTCTTCCTATCTGCCTACTGTATACCTGTGGTAACGTCAGCGCTAGTTCCCGAAGAGTTAGAAACCCCACTTGAATGTGACATAATCCAAAGAGTTGGTGGGCAGGCTGAGCGGCGCAGCAAGGACAGATAAGGCCCCCTCGGGTCCTCTAGAATCCCATTAGTCAACGCTCGAAATCTTCTTCTCTTTGATCCTTAGTATTGATTTAATTCAACTCGTAAAAGTCATGGACACTATTAAGTGGTTGTTCGGAGCCAATCCCCAGCGGGGCCAGCTTCCAAAATTCGAAGAAGACGATGTCTACCCAGCGGCTCTATTGGACGACACGAAGACATTTCGAGACATGATTCTGCTATGGACATTCTGCTTCAACGATGTCCTTGACGCCGGGAAGCTCCATCTATCATTAGGCAGGTTACTCGAGATTGGCGACTGGAGAAAGTTCGGTGGCCGACAGAGGATCAACGTGAGTATTTGAGAGGGATTACAGTAACGACTATTTGAATCTTAATACTTGGTAGGACAGGAATAAGCTTGAGCTCCACGTACCCAAAACATTCACCCTAGAAAGGCCAGCGGTCAGATACTCGCACCAAGCTATCGATATGAATATTAGCGATCACCCTTTAGCAAGGAATTACCCAAAGGCCACCGAGATGCCTAGCTTACAGCCTGGAGGTAAAGTATTTCGAGAATTTGCAGTGACACCGGATGACCCTGTCAATGGGAGCGACCTTTTCAAGGGCGACAAGCCCCAGATGTCACTCCGAATTATCTCCTTCAAGGACGCAACCATCGTCTCGATGGTTTGGCCTCATTCTCTGATGGATATGGGAGGTTTAAAAGCTCTATTGGAGAACTGGTCGCTTCTGGTAGCAGAGCGCGACTCTGAGGTTCTGCCCCTTCTGGGTGCGCGACAAGATATCACCTATGCAGCAGCTGAATCTCCGAATAGTCCCGATATGGTCCAAGAGCTAGGACCAAACGAGGAGCTGCACATCGCGCCAAAACGTGTCTCAGGCTTTAAACTGCTGCTGTTTGGCCTGCGCTTCCTTTGGGACATCTTCTGGCAAGGAACGTCTCAAACAAGAACAATCTTCATGCCAAAGAAGGTTATCACCAGGCTAAGACGAGAGGCATTGGAAGAAGTAGCTGGCACAGCGAGTGCTGACAATGACGGGGAGAAGCCTTTTGTTACTGAAGGCGATGTTATTGCAGCATGGGCAGCAAGAATGATTGCAACGTCAGATCCCCGTCAGAAACCAGTATCCATCCTCAATGCAGTCAATCTGCGATATCGGATGAAGGCGTTGAAGACAACGACGGGTATATACGCTCAAAACTTAACAACCACATTATTCACGTTTCTCTCGCCAGCCATGGCTCGTGGCCCGCTCGGTCCTATCGCCCTCGCCAATCGAAGACAACTACTAGCGCAGACCACCGAGCCTCAACTCAGGGCCTTGTTACGGACTCTTATCTCTGAGAGCCAGGAAGGAGGAGGCGGAGTTTTCCTGTTTGGCGAATCCAACATGACGCTAGTTATCGTCAGCAACTGGACCAAGACCGAGATAACAAAGGCGGCTGATTTTAGTGCCGCCGTTATTCGACAGGGAGAAGTGACTGAAACGAGGAAGAACAAGTTGGGAGCGATGACCCAAATCCATAACTCGGCTGCCAAGGACAGCATCATGTCCAAGAATGTCATGTTGGTGAAGGGAAAGGATGACGAGGGTAACTACTGGCTGGAGGCGTCGTTTCTTCCAAAAACTTGGCTTAAGGTTGAGGATGAAATGGCGAGGTTGAGCTCTTATATTTAAGGCGTTGATCGATCAAGCCTGTCCTTTTCTCTTTTCTCTGTTTTTTGCCTATCTAATCGTCTATGGAATGAATTGCTTTTCTTAGCATTACGAAGGTCATCCAGATGCTGGCGGGTGTACTCTCTCTTGCTCTCTGTACTTGTCGTGTTCAATCGTCAGGCGATGGAGTGAATTGCTGCTGCTTTGTCACCTTTTTCTGAGTATAGCGTCGCAATTTATGAAAGGTCTGTTCCTATGTTGTAGCAATAACGATTGAATTCCTACAAAACTATCTACTTAGGTAACGAGTGGATTCACCTCAACCTTTAATAGCCACCTCTAATAGCAACAGTGGTTTATCTTTACTTGGTCTCCTTTCTACTAATTGCACTCCGCGCCATCTATGGGTAAAGTCAGCCATGCTCAGTTCACATATAGTAAGGGAACATATACTCACAAAACTCCTAAACCTCTTCCCATACACATACACCGGGAGTGATAGCATCAGAACTGCCGTGGCGACGCCGGCCACCCCGAAGAAAAAGGGCCTCACTCCGATCTTAATCATGAACCCGGTCAGGAACGAGGTTGCAATAAAGGAGAAGATTGCCTTGAAAAATGCAATCACCACGAATGCCAGATTCGATTCCTGAGCATGACAGTCAAGCACATACCCAAGAGCTGCTTGGATGACGAATGGGAGGCCGGCTTGCTGTACCCCCAACCATGCGAGCACAAAGGGCAGAGGGTAGCCTCGTGAGACACTTTCACCGATTCCGATGAATGAAGCAATGAATATCGGAGCACCGATAACCATGGGCACTATGCGAAACTCGGGCTCAAAAACACCACCGTTTCGCCGTGCTAAACTCTTTGCCACCTTGTCCGCCATCCAGCCCGCCGTTGGCGCTGCAACAAGGCCGACGAGGAGCGGAGCGAGGTTGACGATGCCCAGGGTTGTGGGTGTGAGGTTGTAAGGCGGCTGTGTCAGCAGCACTGCTGCCAAAAGACCCGTGCCAAACGTGAGCGCGTAGCCGAAGCCATTAATGATAGCACCGTAAAGCACTGCTGGGTAGAGCATCAGCTGAAACGGGCTGATCATATCGCGGAAAAAGTTGGCCTTGGAGACGCGACCGCGGAAGATGCGTAGTTTTTGCGTATATGATTCGGGCCGTTCAACGTCCCCCTTTAGTAGATCTATATCATCTTCAAACTCAGACGCATATAAAGATCTATCTATAGAGAGCGTTGTGGACAGCGTTTTGCTGAGCCCGCCAGGACCCACTCGAGATGTTTCGCTCCGGGTGTATGATTGTTCTGGTGGGCTAGGGACATCCATAGGGCCCAAGGCCATTGGTCTATCGCCAACAGCCGGCCGTGGCTTTGAGTATGTTGTCTCGAAGACGAGGAAATACGACAATATCAAGAGTATGCCGAACACTCCTGCACTGAAGCCGAAAGTCGCTGAGTAGCCGAGACTGTCAATGATAAGGCCGGCCAGAACTTGACTGCATTGCGAACATTGGTCAATGAGCGATTCAACCTGAACCAAGTATATAACTCACCCGATTGAAAGTCCAGCACTTATAACCAGGCTCCAGAACGCTAGCCACATGCCCCGTTCGTGAAGGAAGAAGACGTCGGAGATGATTGCAACGACCATGGTTTCATATGGTGCGGCAGCAATCCCTTGCAGTGTCCGTAGAGCTGCTAATGAGCCGAACGACTTGAGCGGTGTCAGCATTTTGATGCTCAAACAGTCCTGGTAGATGCACTTACGGTCGCAAAGGCACCCCAGATATTCGTAATGACCATGATCAAGATGGAGCCGAGAATGAAAGGTCGCTTTCCAATAACGTTTGATCCGGCTGCCGTGACGCAGGCAGTGAAGCCAGTCCAGAAAACCATCAAGCCGATTGTCCACGTCGAGGCAGTATCGACGCTGACGGAGAACTCCTGTGAGAGGATGGGAATAGCAGGGGTGAGCATGGTCGACATGCTGCCACCGGTCAGCGTGGTCTTGGAATCAATCTGGAACACTTGTCTTACGCAACGGCCGTGGTAGAGACGACTGATACCAGAATGGCAATTGTGTACTTTCTTGCTTTGGACCTACACATTGACATGTCAGTAAAGCAGGAACCAGCATCTCCAAGCACTCCCGGTTCAAGTCAAGGGCTGCACTTACCAATTCAATGGATCATTTGGGCTATCCGATGGCTGCGGGACTAGCACGATATTTCCCACTTTCCTCAAGCCCACGGTGTCTATTTGACAGTCGTTAGATGATGCTCAATGGAGGGTTGAAGGCTGGGTTTGCTGGAGTTTGTCTTCTGGGAGTTGAGTAGGGCACAAAATGTATGCACGTACCGGGAGACTCGGTTGTCACATTCTCAGACTCGTTAAGAATCGCACTTCCAGGAGGCAGCGCCAAATGGCGGTCGTCAAGAACGCCGAACGCCATTAATGTAATCGAGTTCCAGACCTGCTGGAAGTGGGTTAAGAAGGTGTGCTGGTTTATTCGCCTGTTTTGAATAAGATAGCGGGAAAAGAAAAGGAAGGTATTGAACACCTGGATAGTAACGGATTAATAACGAATTACAAATGATGAAGGGACTATCTCCAGGACAGTTATCCCAAGAAATAGAAGAGAATGGTGTTTATCAGTGCAAGCAGAGTCTGGCATTAGATATATATATATTGAAAAGTAGACACATCGTCTCTAACTATAGACTTGAAAAGATTACCCAGCGGGCCTTTAGTGGTACAAACCAGTATAGAAAGTATGAATTGTGGGCTAATAAGGTTTATTTGATGTTTTGGTCTCAAACCGCCAGGCACAATTATTAACGATTCAGCATGTGGTGTCGTGTCGCGGTGCTGTTTTAGAAGTCATGTTTTAATCATGTTTTACAAGTCATGTTTTAAAAGTTATGCTTTCAAACAGTACAGGTTTAAGACCCCGCGAATCATACCAAGGTATTCAATTTTACACGGAACAAAGTTTCACACAGGCAATGAATTAAGTTATCTGACAGCGCCGGGTCCGATCCAGCCGGTAACGTTTTCTAACCCCCTGTGTTTTAAATCGCTATATATGCGGTTTTCCCCCCTGGCACTCCTTGCGTTGGAGACGACAACATAATTAATAAGGCATCCGAGAACGTCAAGAGCCCACGCACATGCAGGCTCTTCGCGGCCTCACATATCCCATCCGCCGATGGCGTCGCGTTCAATGGGGGGAGGTCCCGGAGCCAAGTGAATACTATGAGATATCAAAAGACATTATTCAAGCAGCAGTCATTCCGAGTATACCTAGGTGCTGCGTTAACACTCGTCAGCCCCGGGCAAGCCGGAGGCTTAGGGTAGGAGAGTTGACCGGCCCGACCTTCACCATTCGCATGTTAACCATCAGTATTACATTGACCGACCTCCTCTCTCGCATCTACAAATCGTCCAGCTCGCTATCAGATCAGTCACAATTCTACATGCCCGATACTTTCCCCTACCATGCTAGGACCGTCGCAAGCTAGCAACTGCTCCAGTTATGAAATTAATAGAAGGTTCATTGCAGCCGACAGTCTTACCTTGAGATGTATGTATGTAACATTCCGAACAGTGTACCTAAGAAACACGACTTTACACAAGGTCTGTCTTGAATACCGGGCAACAAGTCGGTTCACCCCTCTCAGGCAGCTAAGCGACGAGGGAAGGAAATAAACGAGAGGGGATGTCTATGGCAGGAATGATACAATGGAGAGCGCTACACAGGTACCAAGTCAATTATTGGGTCCTGTAACCTGCCTGATCTCCAAAACTATGATAGTTACAGAGGCAAAAGCAAAATGGTAAAAAGAACATACAACAGCGGGGATTCGCTGGTCGTCACCGACCCAACTACTAATCCGCCCCTCACCGGCTTATCTATGGGAGAGCGGACGGGATCCCGAGTTCTCCGATGGGTATGGTCGTATGTAGTTGGATGTTCGAGAATTGTATCTATGAAAGCTAACTCTGTAACTCGAGGAAGTGATTACACACTTAGTAGTCTAAGTCCTTTGATAGAAAAGAGAACAGTGGTTTTTAGTGTAGAACGTCTGGTTTGAGGAAAATCTAGAATACGTATGGCAAGTTCGACAGCTTTCATAACGTCGACGGTATTTATAGGGGCTACGCGACTGGACAGCTAGCTAATTGGGGCTGGGTTACATGTATGTACGCATGTACTTACATACCCTTACCATTGCTCGCGTTCTCCATGATCTTTGCGAATCCAGATTCTTTGTAAGAGTCTTCCTGATATACTAGACGCTGGCGGTATTCGCTGGAGAGATACCATAGTGGATCACGGCGAGGTTCAACGCGACTCTGGTTATGATTACGATACTCCAGGGTATGGCATCGGGTGGCTGCAGTCATCCCGAGACCAGAAGCCGTTAGTGGCGGCTGACTTTGGCAAATTTCTTTCGGCCGAGAGAATCTATGAGTAAGAATTACTTTACCTACGCACGTGGGTTCAGAGTGACAGACTTTACTGACAACCAATCCGATAAGGTATAAGTCAAGCAGAGAACAGGCCCGCAATGACATTACGCAGCAGCTGGCGAATACGTGCTATTCATGATGGTATGCCTGAGAGTTTTGTCCAGTTTATGCGCCTACTACTGCCTTAAAGTCGGCTCGGGAATGAGCTGCCTGATGATCCCGGATAAATGATGATGCGGGCTTTCTATTATTACCGGAATGCATATTCCCAATCTCGCCTGTAGAATTTCCTCTCTCGGCAATTCCGTAACTCTCTAACCATAACCGGAGTGGCGTCCGGGCCGAGTTAGCTAGTGATGACGGGAGAGGATTAGTCTGGTTTATTCTCCCCGCTCTGTGCCAATAATAACCTACGTGCCGCTCGAATACGAGCTGACTAGAATTACTAAGGGACAAAGAATGCCAGACGCAATGCACGGGGGGCGGTCAGGCGGCCGGACTGGCATTCGGTATACTACGGTACTACTGTACATACTACGTAGCACCTTGCCCTTGCCTTGCCGATCTCTAGACAATACGAACAGTCCATGCTCGTATCCCTTGAGCTGTCACAAGACTCCAAGCCGGTTGCAACACTGGGGTCAAGCAAGCAAGGTACGGCTTGGAGTCTTATCACAATTCATGGGATAGGTAACCCTTATTTCCCTCCTCTAGTCCGATTCGCCTGGTCAAACGGGCGGCTTACCCGTATACCCGGGGCTGGAAGCGGCGCCCCGTCCTGATATGGCGCGACTAGTGCAAAGGGGTTCGTATTCAGACAAGACATCGATGTCATAGCGATCCGCTATGACAATGACATGTTTAAAGGTACAGTGGCATCTATAAACTTCGCATGCTAAAAGGCAGCTATTACCCAGCGACATTCTTCACTCCGGATTATCCTACCACCTCCCTCTCAAACAGTCCAACAACACAACACCTAAATCATCACCATGAAGTTCAGCATTCTCACCGCCCTCACCGCCGTCATCGGTAGCGCCGCTGCTGCCAACCAGGCCATTGTCATCAACGACTGCACCACCCCCATCTATGTTCAGTCTCACCCCTACAACGGCGGAGCGCCAGGCCCCTTGACCACCGTCAAGCCTGGACAGCGATTCTCTGAGGACTTGCGCTCTACTGGCTCGGTTCGTGAATTCTTTTTCTCTGCTGCTTTGATCTTGTTACTGCTTTAGCATGGGACCGCGACTAACCCTCCGCTTTCATAACATAGACTGTCAAGATCGCTAACACCAGGACCCTTACCAACCCGCTCTTCTTTGGTTATTCGTCCACCGCCAAGCCCAACTATGTCTACTGTAAGTCCATTATGCCTGCTCAAGCCAATGATAACGTTGTCTAACATATTTCTCTAGACGAGTTCAACACGTAAGTTTAAAGACTCTTACTGCTCCATTCTTAAACAACTCCTGACTTATGATGCTAACTTACTAGTCAATTCGGCAACCCCTTCGCCAACAAGCGTAACATCCTGAGCCCCGGTGCCGGCTGCGAGAAGTTCGACTGCGCTGCGAACAACGCAAACTGCTACAGCACTCCCAGCATGAAGAAGGTCTACGGCTGCCCCAGCCCTGTCAATGTGTATGCTCGCATCTGCGCCAAGTAAACGGCAAGCCTTCTAGGCAACAATGCAGCTGCTTCCCAGTGGAGTTAATTATGCCGGTCATAAGACTGGCACCTCAGAATCACAGGGATAGGCTCAAGTGGGGAAGAAACAGCCATTGTTAAAAGACTTGTGGGGTGCATTTGTGCAGATTCCTTCATGTATATATCTAGATAAACGCACATTGTTCTGATACCGTCCCATTTACCTCTCCATCGCACTCTGCTACTGCTGATACATACCGGATACCCTATCTCTGGTCGGTTGAGGACGCTATAACGTTTAAACACTGGTTGAACACTGGAGTCTCTAGAGCGAGCTTCGGATCCTTCTCGTAGCCAATCGGGAAGGGATCTTTGCACCTGTCATGTGCATCCTACAAGCCCCAGGGACGCTGCCGCGATAACTGGCTGCCCGAGCTCGTCCATTGGCTACCATGAGAGTCGGTCTGTCAATAGGCGCTCGCTTCGTGTCACAGGGACTGAAAAGCGCACATGATTGGCCAGAGTCGAAATACTAGATAATAACAAGGCTGGACTGTCTTGGGCGGTGATACCCTTTTTACCGCAAGATCAGTCTCGCCTTTCTACTTGCCGCCCCTCACTGGACTTCTTGGGCTTGAGTGATTCGACAGCCTGACTTTGGGGTCTACTCAGGCCGCGATCACCGGCCTCTGCAGCCTTTGACTGGCAGGGACTAGAGTTAAGCGACAAGTGCGGGAGTGACGATAGCGGTGCCATGGAAACACTAGGAACGGTTCTCTATCACCTTGGTTATACTACGGTCTACAATAGTATGTCCGAGCTTTACATCTTTACCAGTATTACGCACATCCTCGGTTGTAGCCCTTCTTCTGTTGATTGGAGGAGAACGGAAGCCACGATCACTGAACGGGTGGCTTCTCCTGGTGCCATTGGTGACGTAGGTTGGCAGGTTCAGTCGGTTGCTCGTTCGTAGGCTGGCTAGGCTGCTCTTAGACAGGCCAAGAGGGTTATTCCTGGGCAGGCTGACTTGGCTGCTAGTTAACATGCTCAGAAGGAGACAGGCTGCTGATACGTTGTGTATCAGTGACCCGTTACTGCAATTATTCCTGTTCAGAATCGACAGTAGGCCTTTGAACTGCAATCTCACCAAAACAGAGTCAACCTGAAAACAATACCTGTGAGCTGATGGTTCCCGAGTCATTGAATCGAGTTCAACACACTATCCAGCTTGGGGACCCTGGGGTTTTAGGAACTCAAGACTCAAACAGTTCTTATATAGTGTTCAGAGTTGCGTAAATCAGAATCAAACTCACTGTCATGGAGTAACGGGTACGGCAGATAGGCCCGGAAGGGTCAGTTTGACGATAAAATTTATGAAAGCCACCCGACATGTTTCAAGGGCCTTTAATCTATTGGTGATTATACACAGCGAACACGAGGTGTCAGGCTATCGTGTGTTTTTTTATCATCGGTTGTAAGCATCCTAAATTTCTTAGGTTGGAAGACGTGAAACTCTAATAATTGGATCGTGTAGTAAATGCCGCCTAAGACAGTAAAGAGTATAACGGCAATGACCATGTAGTATAAGGCCGGAGATACAGAGCGGATGGCGCCAAACAGGGGTTTCAGATTAAACCAGCCACTGTGGATCTTACTCGATCTTCGCCTATCCCCTGCGTATAGCGAAACGCAGCATTTACGCTGGAGCAGTCGATGTTGTTGATACTGGCCGGGGCTGTAGTGGATAGTGGTGTTGTTTTGATACTCGTTCTTGCGATGAAAATCGTCCTTCTTAATGGGCCGGTTGAAAGGAACGCATAACTCTTGAGGGTACTCTGGCACAACATGTTGGGACAGGGGTAGTAGTTGGCCGCAGTTACCAGTGGTGTGTTGATTCTGTTGGCCACCAGCAGTGGTTCCCTCCCCTCGGTCACACGTGGGACTGTCTTCGTCTTTGATTCAGAGCCAGAGGTAGTTGAAACCTCTGACCAAGACAGAGACGTTGGGAGCCGATGGTTTAGGGTCAAAGATTGACGGGTCGGGGGCCTTATGCTCTTGTGGTTGGGATTTGCGAATGGCAGGATCGTCCCTGTGAGATAACTTATCACCCCCAGCTCGCCATTCTTGTTTTGTAGAATCGACCGTAGGAGTTTCGATCGCTTCATGAAAGGAAAGCTTCGGCGTGAGATGGTCCTGATATGCCGTTGCCCGGGGCGCCGTGTCACTGGCGATCTGATCATAAGTCGAAATGTGATTCGCAGACTCTGCCGTGATGGATGTGCTGGTGTCTATTCATCCAGCTTCCGAACCAAAGTCTGATTCAAGCTGGCGATGGCCCTCCTCATGAACTCTCTCCCGTTTCTGTGCACAGCCTGCATGTCAGCTCATAGTTTTCGATCTCGGGTGTGCAAATAACGCGCATAACGTCGCAGTTGCCTTCTCGTCTGGCGGCACATCTTATCTAAGAGGTTAGAGGTTCTAGACATAACGAAGAAAGTTCGAATACTTGAAGTCTAGGAGAATGAGGTAATGAAAAAGTTGAGAATAAAAGTTGTGGAAGTTGTGACAAGAGGTGATTGATAAAAAGGCATCTTCCCGTGGCATTCATTTGTTCAGATTTGTAACTTGAATTTTTCCTGGTGAGAGTTAGAGAACTCTACGAGCGTCGTACTGAAATGCTTATAGACATCACCAACACAGATGCATTGCAGCAGACGACGTGCTATATCGACAGAAGGGAGATAGCCACGTGGCGTGAGGGCTAGCTCGTCAGATTCAATCACGACTAGAACCCTGTGCGATATCCGCTGACTACGAGTCATTCTGTAACATTTCACATACGCTAGAACTCTTGGAAGACGGTGGTAGCAACGGAGGAAAGTTCCTGAACATCTGTAGGAAAGTCAAGTACTTCGAGCCCAGGATGTAAAGAGTGATACCATGAGTCTGCGAACTCACTTTCATTATAAAACCGATCCGATATGCTGGGCACCCGGCGTCAACAAGGAATCGTCCGACTTCAGGCTCAGAAACATGATAACGGGCACAACATCATTGTCAGATATGATTAGTTTCCCATCAGCATCATGCAGCTCAGGCTCCATTCCCACTCCGCGTATCTTGATCGTCACGCCATCAGTGTGAAGAGGTATCTTTGAGACCACCGTGTCATTATTTGGGTGCAGCAGGGTTATTAGCTTTGATCTGTTGCTAACACTGTAATAGTACAACCCCTTCAAAAACTCATGCTCCGACCGTCAATTGTTTCGAACCTGGCCCCTTCATAACCATTCTAAGGTTCTCGAACTTTGTCTTGAGGTCTCCCTTTTCTTTCCCCCTGACCTCCTCCATTCCCTGATCCCTTAAGTCATCCTTCTCTCTGGAGCTTTCGACTCTCTCCTTACCATTGTCCAGCGTCCTATGCCCACTCCGTCCAAACATCTTCAGATACAACAGTCGCGAAGTCAAAGTTGAACATCAATACAACGATTGACGCGTCCCATCGCACGGAATTCCTCAAAGTATCGAAGTGCCTAGACTGATGAGCTGCGTAAAGCAACAACTGGTCGCTTGCACGTCTGTTGTCCGACCACAGAGTACATGTGTCTATCGCCTGCTATATCTCCGTTTGCCTTGGCCTGAGAGACGGGCTCTAGTTTGACCAAAGAAGCGAGTTTACGCACCGAGACACGCATTTTGTTGATAGGCTTAGGACGTAGCAGTGGGCTCCGGATCGTCGGCATCCAAAGTATCATCAGTCGCATCAGGATCAGCCACAGGAGGATCAGCCACAGCAGGGTCAGCGGCATTAGTGACAACTACTGCAGTGGTAGTCACGAAGCCGGTTGTGGTGCTAGTCGGAGCGGTGCTGGTCGGAGCGGTGCTGGTCGGAGCGGTGCTGGTCGGAGCGGTGCTGGTCGGAGCGTTGCTCGAGATGGCGAGACTGTTGTTGGCTGCGAGACAAGAAGCAAGGTCCAGAGCGCAGGATGTCTGATTGGCTCCGGTCTTTCTGCGACAAGCATTGTATGTGCGGTTGCACTTCCTGACACCTTGCCTATGTTTCCTCAATGGGCTGAGAGGACGCGGAGGCTGCTTTGAACCACTAGGAGCCGACGTGGCAGAAGTGGTCGGAATGCTAGTACTAGTAGTATAGATAGGTGCAAGGCATAACGAGTAGTTTGAGGCGCAGGACGCCTGGTTGGCTGGAGAGGCCATCTGGCAGTTGTTGTAGTCATTGGCGCACTTGTCGGCTTTGGCGTCCCTCATGAGCCGGAAAGGGAAGAAAGGTATAAAAGGTCGAGCTTGGGTGGTTGTAGGAACGCCTGTAGTAGAAGTGGTAGTGCTGCTGGCAGGCTTCTTCATGTTGCCACCGCCGTTTGGTGGAAATGCAGCAACCGAGACTGCGAGGACAGCAGTGATGAGCTGGATAGAGAACATCATGGTGTCAATCTGAAAGATACTCTGAGAGCCAAGTAGATTGAATAAAAGGGTGGTAATAGATGTAACAGAGAAAAGCTAGCAGCTAGACAAGGTTATCTGAGAACTTTTATTGACAACGACCTGGAAGAGATATATATTTCCAGGAAGCTGGCTCATACTTATACAATCTGTCTCTAGGTTCAAGCCAATTAGGTCTCGTACCAGCAAGTCCAGCCTTGAAAAATGCTTAACGTAGAGCAAAGTCTCCTCAGTCCAGGCACGACAGCGTGGCTTATTGCACTCAGGGGTAGGGGCGCCACTGGTTCAAAAGTCTATCTATACCTACCAGGCCCAAGTCGTCAGTCATACGAATGAGAGTTTCGGGTCGTCGGCAACCACGTCCTCCATGACACAGATGACATTCCAGAGCTGCTTTGCGGGACAAACTCCCCGACCACCTTTCGTTTTCCGGCCAGGTAATCCAAACTCTGGGCTTGAGATCTCTGGACCCCTCATTTCTTGGCAGCGGCAAATAAGTCTCCGATTAGATTTCAAGCGGAGTCATCGTAAACAGGCAGAAAGATCTTGGATTAGAGCGCATTTCTCACTAAGATGTCTAGTTGGTCGTCATATCTAGGCCACCCTTCAACAAGGTTAACCTCCGGTTCCTTGTTGCCACTGATGCGTTAGTTACTCTGATGTAGCGTGTGGTTACGTCCGCAAACAGCTTAACTAATGTGCAAACGTAGACGCTGCCAGGACTGAAGTGGGTCGGAAAAATCAAATATCAAATACCATGACACAGTCTGGGCCCGACCCTGACATTCCCGAGCCGATGCCTAGTACTAACAGCCTTGCCTCTAAGATCCAGCGTCTTCTGAAGTCTTCTGAATTCATACATCTTAAACTCATGCCAGACAGGTCTAGAATATTATTTACTCGTGCTGAAACAGTCATCCTACGCACTGCGTCCTTTCAGCCTGCAGTTGTCCACCTCCGCATAAATCTTTATTGTGGACTTGATGAAGGACTCAGGGTGTAGGTCATGCGCGAGCCCCAGGGCTGGATGGAAGGCTTTTTCCCACACATAAGACCATGCTGGTCGAGTACCCGGCGAATGGACTTGAAGATCCGGCTCTTCTAGGTGGTTGCGACGCCTTGGACGACTGCTGACAGGAAGAGTCATTGAGATATCTTGCTCTTCATCCCTGTCAGTAGATCATTTGAGATACAGAGACGCGGTATGCCAAGTTTGAGTCCAGAAAGAAACGAAGTGAAGCAGTCGTCGGATTCATCACCGACGTGGTCGTCTGAATTCTCCTCAATATAAGTCCGAATCGTGACGGTGGGGTAAAGAACTGCGATTAGTGATAACGCCTCGACGGTCTTACCAAAGTCCAACGAGCCTACGACGTGGTGGCCAATCAGCTCTGGGTTACAATTAGCCTGGCACAGAATCGAATGCAAGAGAGCCACATGTGGGACCGGAAATATTGGTTTGGCTCTCATTAAGTCAGCCTACGCCCTGGATATGGTGGAATGTCTACTCGTGGATCTCGAGAGAAGGGACAGCAGCTTGGCGGGAGAGAATCTTGTAGATATTTCCCAAAATTCCCGCATGAGTAGACACTGTTTCTACCTTGCTGCGATTATCCTTCTCGATGATATCGAGGTCAGTGTAATTGCCATCTTAGACTTAGCTGCGATCCTGTCTAGGTTCGAGCTTGGGTTCTGCTAAATTTTGAACCATATCATCAATCGTCTCGCGTACTCCGTCGTCTCCCTTCCGCGCCTATCTCGAGATCTCGGTTAGCCACCACAGCCAACTCGTTCTTTGGATCTGTAGCTGATATCCTCGGCTGGGCTTCCCAAGCTCGCAGCGGACTCGTTTCCATAAGGTGGGCGCGTCAACCCTGCCGAACCAGTTCTGTCTACTTCATTCCTTTTTGGTGTATATGCCGTCGTCGACGACGGAGCCCGTACATATAGGACAGCATCGCTCAGACACAGTAAGAGCATTGGAAGACGTCGCTGAGAAGAACTCAGGCTGCATGGGTACCTCTGGCCTCTCATTAAGTCGCGACGTCTACAGAAGCCAATCTCAAACAAACGCAGTAACATAATCAGGCGATTTGGGCTTGCACCAAGTGGCTACATATTGGGATTGACATTGCCCATTTTGGCTGCGGAACCGTGTTCATCGGTGCAATATGCCTAACTGATGGGAGCGATGTCACTCTGCGTGTCTCTCAGAATGGAGCGATGGATGATCTTGGCCAATCCAGCCTGTCACATTGAGCATGCTTCCCAGTGTCTGGACACGGAATATACAAGGATGTCATTAACCAAGCGATCGATTGAAAGGGAACAGATAAATCCCCTTGGCAGCGAAGGAGCTCATGGAGCTCATCGTTTACTCGTCAAAGCCACATGGGTACTTGGATATTGTCTATTGATATATTTTCATTGACTGATTCTTTCAATATTGCTTATAAGTGGTCATAAAATTGCTTGTGGAGTTTTCGAGGCAAAGCTCAAGTGGCTTATCAGGTCACTCCGTATCTTGATGTCTCCACATGCTCCTCCGGTGTCAAGGGGATAGTGGCACGATATTCTACTTAATCCCTGAACAGATTTCTATTCAGTTAATTATAGGATGGAGTACGGCATCAGGAGCGTCGGGGGTTTCGGGGTGATCACTTCCAGACAGTAGGCGGGGAAAAATCCTTGCATCCAGAACTCAGGGGGATCTCCCCCCCAATTTTCTTTTCTGTATGTGGTGCACCTCAGAGCCAAGAGATTGAGATCTCAACAGTCTTTGCGACAGTGATGAGAAACAAGCAGGTCTTAGACTACTCAACTGGGCAGAAATCATATACTTGGCTTGTCACGGTTGGGTAAACATGCACTTGAGGAACTTGGATGGATTGAAGGGAAGAAAGTAGCCTTGTATAACAAACGTTTATCTTACAGCGGTAGATGGCCCTGGAAATTGCTAACGCAAGTATTCCTTGCAAAGCCAAACCCTTCTGGACTAGCAGTGTCTCAATGAGTGGTCTGATACCAACCGCATGAATAGCGACCGGTTGGGTAGTACCACTAAGTGCCTGGAGAACATGACTCGAGAGTTGTCAGGCATGACAAGGTTATCTAAACATGGACTCGTGATGGTATGGTTAAACACCGTCGCGGTGCCATTTGATAGCATTCGATAGCAGACATACGTATACTTTAACCGCGGTTACTCGTCAGGCCAAATTATGCCTCTTAAGTTCAGCTGCGAGTCACTCGAAGGCGGTAAATTATCTCGGGCCGAGGATGATCAGTGGGGTGCTGGAGGCGATCTACTGACTAGACTACTGTAGAGCTTGCTTCCCCGGCTAGACTAGGGGGTATGGCAAAACACCGGACTGGCAAAATTATACCCGTAATGCCACAACGGCCTTTATTTTATGATTATTCGGATAAAGCAAATGGCGATATAGTAATCGAGGCTTTAAACTTTACGCTCATATAATTCTTTTCTCATAAATCAGGGTTTGAATAGATGGTGAAGGGTTTAATGTGAGTGTCGACGGCTCAGTTCGGTGTTTTTCAGTACCGCGAGGCCCGAGCCCCTTGAATAATTTGCATTACCACCAGCTGAAGAGGAGCGGGCTCCATGGATAGTACTTATTCATTCGATGGATTGCAAACCATGTCCGGGATGTCCAGGCATAAAGCCGGTTTATGATTGCCAGATACCCATGCTAACTTACCGGCTTCCCCTCAAGCCGGGGACTAAGGTTTCTAGTTCTTATCGTGGATCTGGCTGAAAAATAGCGCCAACAGTGTGAGCCAGGATCGAGCTCAATGCATGATCTTGTGGAGAAAACCACGGCAGAACCGCCTGAAGGGTTGTACGATTTCATGCAATCTACGGTGCCATGAAATTACTTAGTATCCATGAAGCTGTCTGGGTTCTGACAAGTAGCCAGGAACGACTAAATATAAGAACAAGGCGTAGTCGCTTCCATTCGTTCGTTTCGTGTAGATTAATTACAGTGCATACCGGTCTGAATCTCGCCTGCAAGATCGTCTTTCACCATGCGTTGCTCGGCAGCTTGGTCGCTGCCTTCGCTCTTGGCTGTCACTCTTTCGACACTTGTCACGGCTCGTCCGGATCTTCCATTCATTAGCACACTCCTTGACCCTCTACAAGCCGTTATCCAGTCTGCTTACGCTGGCGATGGAATCAAGGTTGGCCAACTTGGTACCCTCGGGGGCATTCCTGGAGTAGACGCTACCTATGACTACGTCGTCGTAGGAGGAGGTACTGCAGGAAACACAATCGGATACCGGCTAGCCAAGGCTGGGTACAGCGTTGCCATCGTCGAAGCTGGATCTTTTCTCGAAATCTCCAAGCCCATCCTCGCCACAGCCCCTGGTGGTGTGACTGCTGGTAGCGGTGCCAGTCTTCTCGACTCCAGCCCTCTGCGTGACTGGAGATTTGCCACTACTCCCCAGACGCATGCGGATAACCGCGAGATTCACTATGCGCGTGGCAAAGTTCTCGGCGGCTCTTCTCAGCTCAACTTCCTCGTCTACCACCGACCTACCAACGGCACTATGGCAAGGTGGGCAAGGGAGGTTGGAGATGACAGCTACACGTAAGTAATGCCAAGTTTCTGAAAGGGATTGTGGGCTTGAAGCTAACCTGTCATGCAAAGATGGGATCAGATGCTGCCTCACTTCCAGAGCAGCCCGACTTTTACTCTTCCCGATACCAATAAGCGTGGCCCGAACGTGACGACCGACTATGACCCCGCAGCCTTTTCCTCCACTGGAGGTCCTCTGCAAGTCAGCTACGCCAACTACGTCCCCTCTTGGTCTACCGTTGTGGAAAAAGGTCTCAAGTCTCTCGGCCTCAAGAGCATTGATGGCTTCAGCAGCGGCAGCCTGCTCGGCTACTCGTACACTACCACCACGGTACGGCCCAAGACTGCTACTCGAAGCGCCTCTGATGACTTCATCAAGGCTGCTCGAAGTGAGAAGCTCAAGACCCTCAAGGTTTACACCCAGAGTCTTGCCAAGAAGGTGCTCTTCAATGGCGAGAAGAAGGCCATAGGCGTCGAGGTGAGCTCTTTGGGTATTGACTACACTCTCAAGGCTCGAAAGGAGGTTATCGTTAGTGGCGGAGCTTTCCAGTCGCCTCAGATCCTCATGGTCTCTGGCGTCGGCCCCAAGAAGCACCTTGAGGAGTTTGATATCGAAGTCGTTGCCGATCTACCTGGTGTCGGCCAGAACTTGTGGGACCACATTCTCTTTGGACCATCATTCGAGGTGCAGGGTCTTGAGGATACCCTGAGCGCGGCTATTAATGACCCTGCCATCTTCCAAGGCGCTCTCGATGCCTATTCTCAGCAGCAAGCTGGCCCATTGACATCCAACCAGGTCGAGCTCTTGGGCTGGGAGAAGGTTCCCAAGAAATATCGATCCAGGTTCTCCAATGAGACTTTGAAGGCCCTCTCTAGCTTCCCTGATGACTGGCCCGAAGTCGAGTTCATCCCTCTCAACGTCTACTCCGAGGACTGGTCGTTCCCCATCCTTCAGCAACCTACCGATGGCAAGAAGTACACTAGTATTAATGGCGCCCTGGTTGCACCTCTATCCCGCGGCAATATCACGCTCCAATCCAATTCAACCTCGGATGCACCTCTAATCAACCCCAACTTCTTGGGTGAGAAAGCTGATCAAGAGGTCGCTATCGCCCTGTTCCGACGTCTACGCGAGGTCGCCAAATCTACTCCTTTGAGAAACACTGTCCTCAAAGAGGTTTACCCTGGGCCCAAGCACGAAACGGATGAGCAAATTCTCGCTGTTCTTCGCGACACCCTCATGACCGTTTGGCACGCTGCCTGCACTTGCAAGATGGGCAAGTCCGACGACAAGATGGCCGTCCTGGACTCTAAAGCCCGTGTGTACGGTGTCAGTGGCCTGCGCGTTGTCGATGCCTCTGCTTTCCCCGTTCTTATTCCTGGTCATCCCCTGGGTACCGTTTATGCATTGGCTGAGAAGATTGCGCATGAGATTATCACAGAAGATAAGCGCGAGAGCTATCGAATTCGAGTAGGAATCGATGTGGAAGTTTAGTTAGGCAAGCCAATAGTTACAAGTAGTCAGGCCATGGCGAACCTATCGCTCTACTAAGGGTCAGTCAATAGCTATCAATAATGATGATGGAAATTCAGAGGACTATCTCCATTAAAGTTAGAATTGTCATTTCCTTATTAGCTCAAGTACGCGTCTTGATTGACTCGTGCAGTATTTGATGGTCTCATTCTTGCTTCAGGCTTGTAGTGATGAGTTGCGGCTCTGTAAGAAGCCGACGCGTTTGAACGTAGAATGGCCAAACGGGGATACGGTGAGCATGTATATTCCAAGATTTTCCTGCATACATCGATCCAGATCTGGCACTTCATTAACGTCTCTCGAGTGAGAGCCAATCCTTATACCATCGTTGTTGGAGACGAAAGGTTCCTCGGTGTATAGCGAAGACTTGGCGGTCCTGCTCCTAACTGGACATTGCACTCTGTGAAGAACGCGGTAAAAAGGCTCGGAGGATTTCGGAGAATACGCATCATCTAATGAAGGCAAAGAGACAGATATTGTCTTGTCTACGGCATCGTGAAGCACCTCGAGGTCACTGTCGGAAATACTTGGAGAAGCCTCCAGCCTCTCTAGAGAACGGACTCGTAATGTGGCTAGGGGGCATGGAGAAGGGTATTGAGACGGAATAAGGTCTAAGTCTGATTTGACTATGCTGAAATCCGCTCTGATCGAAAATGACTTTGAGGATTATCAGTAATAAGTCGGTTACTATGGCAGGTGTGTCCTTGTCGTCTAGGGCAGTATGATAATTGGGACGTAGCTTGTCTTGCTTGATCCCTACACTGAGGTCCTATCACATGAATCGGATTTTAGCAGCCTTTATAGGACGCTCGGCAAGTTAAAGTGTAGTCTGATATACACGATATTGCTTTGTATGCTAATCCTTTCCTAGTCAAGCTCATAGAGTATGACTGTTCCTTGCAGTGTTTGCATATAAGGTGTACAAGTTAAATGAGATACCCTACCCTGGTAATTAAAAGAAGCTGCCCCTAAGAGCTGTATCTATCTGTGTTTTACTCTTAGAAATTTCTGTGTCTTTGGTTTCTTAGTATTAGGGTATTCCTATTTCTTTACTATTATCAGACGCGCCATCATGTTGTCACTCGTTACATGCAGCGTTATACTAACAACCCCTGCGACTGCCGCTTTATCTGGCCCGTCTAGCTCGAAACTAGCCTATCCCAAACAGCGTGGTCGTGACTATGACTACACCAGGTTCGAGCCGAGCCAGAGTGCCCGCGCGGACGCCATAGTCGAAATGTTCCAGTTTGCGTGGAAGGGTTATTACACGCATGCCTTCTCAAATGACTCCCTGGTGCCCAAGTTTAATAACTTCTCTGACGACCGTAACGGATGGGGTATTACGGCCGTCGACGGTCTAGATACAGCCATTATTATGGAGCAGACGGACATTGTCAACACAATCCTAGACTTTATCCCAACTATCAATTTCACCAAGACAAACACGCCGAAGCCCATTATCGTCAGCGTTTTCGAGACCAACACTCGCTATCTCGGTGGCCTGCTAGGCGCCTACGATCTCCTCAAGGGGCCTTTTCGCCATCTGCAGGTCGACGCGACCAAGGTCGACAAGCTGCTAAGCCAGGCCAAGACGCTGGCTGACACGCTCAAGTTTGCCTTTGACACTCCCTCGGGAATCCTCGTCAATGACATCTTTATCGATAACGGGACGTTTGGCGACAGCAGCAAAATGGCGAACGGGACTCAGACGGCGGGCCTGGCCCAACTTGGGACGCTCGTGCTCGAATGGCAGCGCCTCTCAGACTTGACAGGCGATGCGCAGTACGGAGAGCTAGCCCATCGAGCCGAGCAGCATTGGCTGTCCCCCTCTTCCGAGGTCTGGCCAGGACTTACAGGCGGCAACTTTAGCGTCGAGACGGGTCAGATCGTGGGTGAATACGGAGGCTGGACGTCGGCCAACGACTCGGCCTACGAGTATCTCGTCAAGATGTACGTGTACGACCCAGAGCGGTTCAGTCACTACGGCGACCGCTTTACCAAGGTAGCGGACTCGACTATCGCGAACCTACTCTCGCACCCATCATCGCGGCCCGACCTGACTGTGGCAGTGGCCTTCACGGGCACGCAGCAAGTCAACTACACCGAGTTCCTCGCGTGCTTCATAGGCGGATCCTTTATCCTAGGAAGCTCAGCTATAAAGCGGCCCGACTGGCTGTCCTACGGGCTGCAGTTCAGCGAGTATTCCGCCAACGGATATCGATACGCGCCGTCGGGAATCGGGCCGACGCTGTATAGCTGGGACCTGGATCAGCTGGCCGAGCCTGATAACGCCAACCAGACCGACTTTTACTCCCGCGCCGGCTTCTTCATCCAAGACGGCGCCTTCCGCGGCGGCCAGGCCCCAGAGGCTGTAGAAAGCTGGTACTACGCCTACCAGCGAACCGGCGACGAGTACTGGAGCGATGTCGCCTGGGACTACACGCTGGCCCAGAACCGCACCATGCACGTGGGCAGCGGCTTCGCCAGCATCAACAACGTCCTGGCCCCTGACTGCGGCGGCGCGCGTGGCACCATCATGGCCAGCTTCATGCTCGCCGAGACGCTCAAGTACCAGTACCTTATACAAACAGAGAAGAAGGGTGAGTGGGATGTGCTGTCAGGAACGCCCGGGAGCGGAAAGAACAAGAACTTTTTTGTGTATAATACCGAGGGCCATCCCTTCAAGGTCGCCGCTAGAAAGCCAGTCTAGAAGGCAAGCAGCGCTCTGGGGGTTAATAGCCCACAGTCGAGATTGTCAATCCAGGGGTTACACAGGTCAAGCTGGCCGAAAACATAGATTGACCGCAGCGTTGGCCGGCAGTGGAGGACTCTCAAGTTGCTACAGAGAGGCCCTCCAGGCTGAAAGGCGGTGGTGGAGCCATGAACGGGTCAGCGGAAGCGAGCTCAAGATTGATAGTATCACAGGTCTTTGCTTGGTCAAATATACCTCGTGACTTTCTGACAAGCTGGTCGATTCTAGCCCCGTTGAGAGGAACATGTACTACGAGGATGTTAAAAGGGGAGTCTACCGCCTTCATCTAGGGCTCATTCACAATGACCTCAACCCATCAACCATCATGATAGACGGCAGCACCCCTGTAATTATCGACTTTGACTCATGCAGGCCCGAAGGGGCCCGAAGGGGAGAAGATTGGGGGACTTTTTGTTGGGAACTTGAGGAAACAGAGTTTGCGACACCAGAGAATGACCTTCATCAATTATTTAAGAGAAGAAAAGACAACCCACTATTACTTTTGATATTAACATGTAGGATTACAAATTCCAAGGGGGAATCCTCTTGGTTATAGACTTGGACTACCCTGTTGATGCTGGTTACGTCGTTCTTCTAACTGCTTCACACTCCGTCTTGAGGACAGGCTTATTACTCCTGCATCTTGGATAGGAGGTGGAGATTTCTACTTTCAGTCGAGCAGGAGATCTAGAATTCTGGTATTATATGTCACTTCTACGGCCGCAGTTTATCTGGGAATTTCACTTGTCATATCACTCAGAACTGAAATTGAGTCAGACAACTATAGATTCTCACGCTCAAACACTCTGCAAATGTTCCGCGCTCGCTTTTCCTCTTTCTTTCGCTCCTTGTTTTCCTTCTCCTGTTTATCCATCATGTCCGCCTGGTTCTGCCTATCGTGGAGGGTAGAAAGACCTGTGGGTGAGTTGGCCCAGGACGACCACAATTCGGCAAATGTCTGGTCTTGGCGGTGAGCAGCCTGGTTGCATGGGTTGGCCGGCTGCGCAGGAAGGGCAGTCCTGGTCTGGTCTCGGAGTCGCTTCCAGTGCAGATCCCACAGTCTGGACTCAATCTCCTGCACTCTGCGACGGGCTTGTTTGTGCTCCTCCATGAGACAGTTGAACAGAGCATCGTCGGCGGACTCGAAATCGGTGAGTGAAGCTCTATCTTCGGGGGCGGTAGTCAGTTTACTGCTCGGCAACCAAGGAGTCGGGAAACTGGCCGCGTCTACCGAGCTTGTCATAGGATTGGGGCTACCATTCTTGGTATGAGAGGAGTCGAGGCGCGACATGATGGTGGGTGCAAGTCATGTACTGGTTGGGAGAGCGGTGGCGTTTCTCATGCGTGGATGTCGAGATATGGTATTGAAAAGTCAGGAGTGCAAAAGGAAATTCTAGGTCAATGCACTCCAGAGGCTCAACTTGTAGATGAATGAAATGAGTATTACTAGTTATAAATCTGGGGCGTCCGTGGGCTTCTTTAATCGTAGTGTTCACTCTGGTGTTTTTGTTCTTTGTCTTTTAAGAGCAAGAGAGAGTCCTTGTTCTAGAATAGCGATATCTCTTGGTAAAACACATCGCAGCCAGGAAACAATAGTTATCATAAATGCAGTGTCTGAGAAAGTGGGAGCAGTTTAAACCACGATGCGTGCCCACATCTAAGATTTCAGGTACAGAACTTGTCTTTAACTTTGACAAGAAGATAAAGCTCAATACAGTTAGTACTCCTACATCTCCAAACAGTCTATACTCGATCTCCAGGCGACTAGTCCCGAACCAAAGCTGCCAAGCTATGATATCTGGAGCCACCACGCTCCGCACTGCGGCTCTAATCTTAACTCCGACTTCTCTGTCTGATACTGAGTTACTGAGGTTTGTTCCGAACGCCAGGGGGCACAAGATGATTATAGCACCGTCGTCAACGTAATCTTACTCGCATACGCCTAGTCCTGACCAAGACTTGGTAAAAGAACCAACCTATCGATTCTCTCCAGCCCAATCGAGTTGAAAAAGGATTCCTTACGGCGCTTATTTCAGAAGCTAAAGCCTAGAAGATGATAAATTGATAGATTCTATTGTGTCTTAGACGAGCACAATGAGACATGTCACAATCTGCTTTAACGATTGAAAAAATAACAAGACACTTTCTGCAAGACTGAACTAGATAGCCAGAAGCAGTTCCAACATTAATGCCTTGCTTACTCATAGAGGACGTACGACTGCATTTAGGGTTATAAAACTGCCGGCAATCTTACACTTTGTTACATATAGTTTAAAGACTTTAGAAGGTGTTACTATTACGATATTTGCTATAAATAGTAAGGAGATATAACATCTTCTTGAATAGCACTAAGGCATATACAGTTACTTATAAACCTAGGTATGAATATAGAAGTGATTCTATAACTTAAGCCAAGATATCAGTGACTAGTGAGATGATTTATTTCAGTTTCTAGTTCAGCCTGTCACTTTATATAGCTTGAGGCCTCCCGAGGGTATCGTGAACTCCATCTCTCCTATCTACCCTAGTATTACCTCTACCTCGGCCGACTCTGCCAGTCGCTCCCACTCATCTGCCAAGACAAAGCCGGACGCTTTTCTATAGGCGACGCCATTGAGCCACTCGATCCAGAGTACGTGATAGCAGTCCTGTTTGTTCTCCTTTTCACGTTCCCACATCTCCATCCACGGAATCTCTTCATCATCCTTAGACCATTGATCCCAAAGTTCTTCCGTTAGTTTTTCTTCTTCCTCCTTTGTTAAAAAGACATCCTTCGGCGACACTTTCGGGTCCTTTTCCATTACTTCGTATCGTTTGAGAATGCTCGTCCATCCCTTCGCTACAGCTATTAGCTCCACCCTAGATTCCCTTTCAAGCAGATTACTGTCATCCTCGTGATGGAGCCGCATTCCACCGACTGTGCTTCCGCTGGCGTCGTTTATCAAATGCCAATAGTTGCCCGAGTACGGGCCCAGCGTGTCCGGGCTGCCAAATACATATGCTCGACTTGTCTGACACCAGAGATACTGATATCCACGATGGAGCTCAAACTCTTTGTCTGTTTCCGAACTGGGGTCTTTAACCGGTACAGGATACCATCGGAAACCAGACGGACTGTCACCTTCAGAAATATGACTGTAGGCATGGCTTGGCAGCTCTTTAGGTATAGAAGAGGGTTCGCATCCCCATCTAACCCTGTGGGAGTTCACTTTCAGTTCCACCGGTGGCTTGAACTCTGTACGTTTCCATCCGTCTGGCATTTGCTCTGGGGCATCTTTTCTATGCCGGTCCCATGTAGAGTCGATGGGTCGCTTCGTAGTGGAACCCGGCCATTCAATTGCGTACCATTGGGTGATGGCGTTGGTGAAGCCACTCTCGCCACTCTCGCCTGGAGGTACTTCTTGATATTCTAGATCCCAAGGGAAGTACGTTTGACCCTGCCAGCCCATCCACGGCCAGCTGGGCAGTCGATCACCAACTGGGTCGCCAGTAAAGTGCTTTGAGACCTTCCTCCTGCGAAGGTTTTTTTCTGAGTACCAGCAAAGTGAGATATCGAAGAAGAGCTCCGGATGGCCAAACACGAGACCCGATGGAAAGATGCGGTCCATGTACGTATTGAGGCCAGAGAAGGCGCTAAGGACATCCTCGCCAAAGCTCAAGCTCCTCTGGTTGAAGTAGGGGATAACTTGACAGAGATGATTGAGATGTGGGATGCGCGACTGCATCCCAGAGCCGGGTTTCGCCCAGAGCTTTCGTAAGTTCGATAGCGTCATGGATGGTCTTTGGTACCTGTGAGGCAATGTGGCCAGACCGAAATACCCCAGGTTTCTGTACTTGTTCAATGTTTGAATTTGTAGTTCGGAAGTTCTTGGTCTGTCCCCAGGTATAAGATAGAGTGATGAACCTAGGGTTCTTTTCCATGCATGAGACAAGGCAGCCTTCCATTACATCGACCAACCACCGAGGCTGGAAAGGTTCGAGGCCATGAATAGATTCGTCGCATTTGCCAGCATGAGCTCGAATGCATCGAGCACGCCAGTCCTTGATTAGATCCATGTCGACCCAACGGCTATCCAGAATTCGTGCCGTTCCCCGATGATTAGGCACCTCAGGTCGAAATGCCAATTCAAAATGTTGGGTTGTGGACCAAGTATGTGAGAGTGTTTTCGTCAAGTAAGTGAGACCGAAGAAGGCAGATGTTCTGTTGGCCCACTTGTGTAGACCGAGACTTCGGCCTTCGTAAAAGGGAACAGGGCCATACATGTACTTGATGTTTCGGAGCCAGTCAGTGTGTTGGCACTCATATGTAAGGAGATGTTCAACCCTCCCCAGCTCAATTCCGTCATCTTTGTCGAAGGGAACCTCGAATATTTCCAAAATTTTGGAACACACTTCGCAGTCACGATTGGATGGCGTGACAGTGTCCGCAGCAACAGTATCAGTATTGACATGGGCAGTGATCGATTGCTGTGTTGTATCCATGCCGACTGCCGAAACATGCCTTCCAAATACGATGGTGAGTCTTGTTCGATGTATTGCAGCACAAGCTTAAGGTCGATAGTGGCTGTCTTGGAGGTTTTGAGGAGCCTAATGTTACGTTGCAACGCGGCCGCCTTCACACCTCAAGGGTATACGTGGCGATGCAGACTCACCATGTTTTGCATGGAGCCCTCAGTACTGAGATAGCTATTCATTTTACCAATCAATATTTGCTTAAAGGGAAGAGCCAGAGCTACCCTGGGTGCGCAAATTATGTCAGTATCATTCCACTCAGCAGACAGGAAAGGAATGATGATGTGGCAAGTTGAAAACGTATGTAGCAGGCCATCTATCTAAGTATGATTCCGGTTGGTGCGAAACTGGCCTGTCTGGTGGAGGTTTGATGTAACTAGCTTTACAGTAATAAAAGGCAAATGGGGGCCCTTGTGTTATTTCTAACTCTAGACAGGAACTCTAAATAAAGACAACGATAAACAGACCAAAATCTGTTAAAACTTTTAACTCTCAGCGTCAAGCCCTGGCTCTTTTCTTGGTGATACATATGTTATCGTGATCCTTAGGGTATGGTCTTTGCCCTAAGGTGAGGGCGAGGTCTGGGCGAGCTTGAGCGCGACGAGTGCAAATGCCACTAACTTGTCTTATGTATATCGGATTCCCTCAAGAATCTAGAATTTACACGAGCCATGTTCTCGTGGAAGATTTAGGGTCTCAGGAGCATTCCAGGGTAGGAGTTAATGGGGTATTGTTCTCCTATAACTGGCCACCTTTAACGATAATACTATACTATTGAATAAAAGTTATTGATCGCTGCAGATTGCGAGCAGGTTCAAGACGGCCCGCCATGGTAGTTGCTGGTGCTAAACCTGAAAATCCTCGAAGGGGTTGCCAGAGTGAGTATCATCCACTCCAAGCCGAGACCTGCCAAAACATCAGAAAACTCGGGCCTGTTCGACCATTCTCATCTTCTCACCATGGCCGCAAGACAGTTCCATGATACTCCGGGCAGTATCTCCCGCCAACTTGGCTCTACTGCCACGATGCCTCTCTTCCATACCGCCCAAACGCGCGACGCTATCGCAAACGGCTTCTCGTAGACAAACAAAACTTTACAGTGTCCTCCTATGGCTTTTACATATCATGAGAGGACGTTTACAAGGCGAAACGGGAAATAGGCGTATACTTGTATCATTTTTGTCGCCCTCTTGCTTTTCCGGTCCTCTTTATCTCTCCATCCTTTATCAAGTTAGCTATCCACGATAAGTATTGCCTTCCTGCTGGAGATGCCACGTTCAAGTTCGTTTCCACTGAGACCATGTCTTTAGATCCTCTGAAACGTCCTCTTTGGCTCAACCTTAGTAGGAGGTCATGGTTATTGTCCACAGTTACCACAGAGTCGGTAAAGCAACGTGTAAGGTGATGATCATATTGAATGACGATGGCCGGCAGTCTTAAACTCTCGCCTACCCAGACTGTCGTCATTCACCCGAAGCGGTTGACAGCGGTCCCTCTTTGTCCTCTTGAGAACTGAAACCTTGATATGGACACATCTCATTAATAGTCGGGGTGACAAGCCTGGAGTTCTTAGTCTATAAATGCTTATAGTCGATATCGTGCAAGATAACTCTTTGTTCATCCGTATCCATACTGCAATACTGATTACCTATTCCACTGACTACGTAGACGAAAAGCCTGCTGGAAAAACATCTTGGTACTCCATGTTCCGCTCGCATCATAGCCGGAATCGAGCAGCATGGTGATTGAGAATATCGCAATGACCAAAGGAATTGAAACCGCAAAAAAGACCCAGAAACTGCTCTTGCCAGGCAAATAGTCGTCACCCATGCTAAACAGACCAGTTGTGAAAGCCAACGGGATGAAAACCATGGCCACAAGACTTAAGGTTTTGATAGTCTTTGCCTCGCGAATTGACCTTTGCGCTTCGGCTAAAGCCCGCGCATTTCCGATAATTCCGGTCAAACCAGTCAAAGACTCGTTGAGATGCTCTGCTCTTTCTTTGAGCTGCTTGAGGCGCATATAGATGTATTGGAAGTCGACATTGCTCTCAGCCCATGCCACCTCTTCTGGCAACCGTGGTTCTTCGAATGGGATTCTCAGTTGCAACAAAAGCGACGAGATATCTTCAAGATATCGATTGCAGCGAATGCATACCAACTGGATATCGCTCCATTGCCCCTCAAGTGCAGAGATCTCAATGTCGTGGAAGTTTTCCTTTCGCTGCAATGGAGCTTCCATACTTTGAACGATGGCGTGCGTGTATTCGATAAGAAGGAGGAAATGAGACGCTATGATCTTCTTGAGAAATATCGTGGCATCAACAGGAGATTGAATGCCATTTGGTAGGTTCTCTAAACCCTCAGTAAAATAGTAGCAGAGGTCCTCGGCCATGCTCTGTCGAGCTGGCCCCCTTGGCCTGGGATTTTCGGGGGGGAGGCGAGGTATAAAGTCGGCGTAACCGCCTTGAAATGGTGTGCTTGTTATGTCGACAGTCTGGGTGTGCCATGTCTGGGTGGACCACGTGTCAGTCGGTGTAGGCAGATGCCAGATCATTGCTCTCCGGAACGGCGGGTCACATAAGATGAGTACTGCAGCCTCATTAGTACCTGGTGTTGTCGAGAAAGAAACACACGAGTGGCAGAAGTAAAACAGCCGGCTTTCGCACTTACAACTCCAGTCATTGTCACTTCTCTCATCCACCCAGACAGAGCACTTCTGATTAAGAATCACAGACCTCTCCCACTCACGCCGCAGCCTATTCGTCAACCCCTCCCGACCCGAATGGCCGCAGGTGACCCTATAGTGCTTAAGTTCTGGGCTCGTAACTCGTATGTCGTAGTAGCTACAGCTGAAGCTCGTAGCAGTGCGCATTGAAGATGGGAGTTGTGGTGCTAGATTGCACTCGTGTGGCATTCCCAAGCGAGTCGATGTCCGTTCATGACTAACGAAGAACATTGGGTCCACGCGGAGTTGCTCTCCCAGTATACTAATAAAGTCGGGACTCATGCCTTCCAAGATGTATACATGCCGAACTTGCTTAGCGAAGGTGGGAGAAGCGCGTGAAGTATTGACTTGATCAAAGTGCTCACTGAGAGTCTCGACGTCGGTAAACTCGACTGCCGTGGGCTTCTCGTTGTCTGCAAAATGTAGCCATGTTGCCTTGGCAGTTCGATCACGAAACGGGATACCGCGGTTGCGTGGGTCGGGCAAGCGAAGATTCGGTTGAAGGGGACATGCGCTTTTGATATAGTCCAAGTACGGACCCTCGCTACAGAACCATTGCCCGTTGTCCTTCTCACCTGGCCAGTCATTACGGAGCGGCCGAGGTATAGGCCGTGAATAGAAGGCTGCCATTTTAGGGGTGACACATGGCGCCACTTTCTGGAAGCCCAGTTTGGTTAATTATATATATTTTGTTGGATGGCTGCCTTATATGTTGGGCAACCATGCAGACCATTCAATCATCCGAGCTCGGCCCGTCTCTGACCGAGCCAAATTAGATCAATGGTGCGGAGCTGGAAAATGACAAGAGTAAAGTCCAATTTGGCTGTATGTCGCAGAGCAGATATGGCCCAATTGTATCAGTACCTCAAGTTAGCCCAGCTCAGCCTACTTGCAATAGCAATACTGGTGTGGTGGGATAAATCGTTTTTACTCCTTGTGCTTGGTATAAGTGTTTGATCATCCTGTACGAAGAGTTGCTCTCTTACACGGGCAACACCAATCTGCAGTCTCATCACCAGTACGGGTTGACTCATGTCCTTGTCATAGCATGAATTTTGCTCAATTCCAGGGGCACGTCAAACCCAGCCTAATACTCACATAGGCCAAGCAACCCAGCTCTATCCAACGCCGTCATCCCTCAGGAAGCCTCTCGCACCCCCTTGGCCAAAAGTCCTGACTTGGCAGCGGCACGCTCCGAGAAGACTGCCATGGGCACAGCGGCCATGATATCGAAAACGAAAATACGCGCCTGGCAGTCCCGCAGTGCCCAGTTGACAGTCTCAATGGCGGCCAAGGAATCAATACCATAGCTGTGCAAGAAGCGACCCGTGTCGAGCTCGCCCGGCGGCTTGGCCATCATCTTGGCCACGCGCACCACCAGCGCCGAAAGCACCGCCGACGCCGCCTCAGACAAGCTCTCGGCTCGGGGTATCAGAGACGAGAGCGCTTCTTCACGACCATCATCCTTAGGGTTGGCGCCGGCCTCGACGTAGTTGGCCTGCCCGTGATTGCCTAAGACGCCGCAGAAGGACGACAGCATGACAAGGAAGTCGGTCGTATCGGGCAGCAGGTCGCTCAGGTTCTGGCTGCCCTGGACCTTAGGGCGCGTCGACTGCACCCAGTCGGCGTAGGTCATGTTCCCCATGAGCGCGTCGCGCAGGACCATAGCGCACTGGAAGCAGCCGCGGATGGGGCTGTCGAGTTCCGACTCGGCTTGCGATAGGGCGCCGCTGAGGGAGGAGAGCCTGGCCCTGGGTAGAGCCAGCGCCGGAGCGGTTGAGGAAGCACAGCTTGCGCGCTCCGTCGGCGACGAGCATCTTGGCCAGGCTGCGGCCGAGACCATCCAGGCCGCCGACGAGAACGTGAACACCCCCTGTCGTCGAGCTTCATCGCCAGCGAAGGGGAGCGTAGGACTGGCACAACATGCTCTGGCTTCCACTGTAGCACTATCTTACCCGTGTGTCTGCCCGATTGCATCAACCGCAGAGCCCTTTCTATCTCAGAGATTGGGTGTGTAAGGAGCGGAGTCGCCGGCTTGATGATGCCCTCGGTGAGGAAGGGCCTCGTGCCTCGCACAATCTCCGCCATCAGCTCCTGTCGATCGTCCCAGATTGCCTTGAGGTTAAAGAAGGAGAAGATAGCGCCCTGGCGGAACGGCCCCATATCCAGACGCGTGTTGTCCACGATGTCTCTCAGCCCGATCTCAACAAAGTGGCCTCCCGGCGCGATGCACTCCCAGCTGCGTTTGAGTGACTCGCCAGCGAGGGAGTTGAGGATCATGTCGTACCCCCTTCCCCCAGTCATGCGCTTCACCCCCTTGGCAAACTCCAGGTCTCGACTGCCGAAGATGTGGTCCTCAGTCACGCCGTAGACATCGCGCACAAGGGTCCGCTTCTCGGGGCTGCCTACGGTGGTGAACACCTCTAGCCCCAAGTGCCTCACAATCTGCAACGCCGCCTGCCCAACGCCGCCGGCGCCGGCATGGATCAGCACACTTTGGCCCTTTCGTGCCCTGGCAATGTACACGATCGCATACCATGCCGTGTAGCTGGTCACCGGTACTAATCGAGGAGATGGATGTCAGTAAGCCAGTCCCTAGTGCGGATCAGAGTGGGAGAGACTCTGGTGATGCGACAAGAGTGAAACAAACAACTTACAGCTAGCCCCTTCCTCGAAGCTCATGTTCTCGGGCAACTTGAAAGCATAGTCCGCCTTGCCCCTGAAAAGGGTCTTGTGCGCGCCGTTGCCCAGCAGAGCGACCCGCTCGCCCTTGCTGATGCGGTTGACAGCACTGCCCACACGCGTCCCCGTCCCCGCTGCCTCCAGACCCAGCGTCCTCGACGGGAGCAGGCCCATGATGGTCATGGACTCATGACCTCGCGGAAGTTGAGGCCCGTGGCTGCCACGTCAATCTCGACGTCGTTGGGGTCCAGAGGCTCAGCTGCATCCGCCGCGGGCTCGAAGCGGATCGAATCGATGAGACCGGGTTTTCCAACGGCGAGTTCAATAGCAGGTGTTGTTGCGGTGTCGGTGCTGATGGGAACAAGGTCGACGACCGCGGCCTCCTTGGGGCTTGTGATGAGGTGCAGTGTCTCGTTGAGTGCTTCATCCTCGAGGGCACGGCAGATATAGGGAATGCCATTGCGGATCTGGAACGCGTGGTCCCGAGGGGTGGAGGAGTTGGTGGCAGATTGCCTGGGGCAGAAGATGTCCGCGGTGAAGGTTGCCGAGTCTTCGAGGTGGCCTGTCTTGGTGGACTTTTCAACTATAATGGACAGGGGTTCGAGAGCGAGAAGCTCGTTATGGAGGGTGCGGAGGACACCAACCATCATGGCAGCCGTGGGAGTGCCGCCTGTCACGGCGTCCTCGGTCCCTGTCAACCACGTCAAGTGAGAGGCATGCAGCACGACCTGCTTGATCCTCGAGAAGTCTTCCGCGCTGAGCTCGTCAAGCAGATTCTTGTCGAACTCGACCAAAGAGATGCAAGCCTTGTCCTGTACGGCCTTGTCCGAGACTTGGTCCCACGGAAGCGCAGTGGCCTTGCGACCGCGCGAATCAAGGGCTTGCACCAACTTGGCCTCGAACTGCCTAAGTTCAGAGCTCTTGCTGCTTGGGTTAAGGATGACGACCTCGGATGACTGGTTGTGCCCGTTGATCTCAACGAAACCCTCCTTTTGCACGTCAAAGACCCTGACAACGTAATGCTCGTCCTCAAACTGTAGTCTTTCCTTGAGACTGGACAAGGCCGGGCAAACGGAGTCGAGCTTTTCGGCGGTATTTGCAGTGTCAACAAGGAAGAATGTGCTTCTTGGCCCTTCACCGAGGCTCTGAATGAGCTTGTTGAGAGTATCGGCTGGATTGTCGATCTGAGAGATGTGAGCCGCGATGAGCAGGCCAGGTTTGGCCCCGTCTGCGTTCAGCAGCTCTTCAAAGATGACAATCTCGTAACGCGCCTTCTTGTTCTCGAGCTTCTCCAGCGCTTCTTGGATGGCTTCTTTCTTATCTCCAGTGCAGCCGACTCTGTACTTTGTCGTTGCGAACATGTAGGGGGCCATGTCCAGGTTGAGCAGCACAATTCGGTCCGAGTTCGCAACCTCGCCAAGTGTCAACCCGGAGTTCTCATGATGCAACAAGCGCATCAGTTCCGAAAGCTTGGCCAGCGCTGCACCCGTGGTCTTTCTTTTCCTGCTGAGCTCCCCTTCCACGGCCCTGTCTTGCACATCCAGCAGGCTCACCGCCGGCTTCCATTCCAGCTGTCCACATAAACTCTTGGGCTCAGTCGCGCCGGCCTCGTCTCCCATCTCGCCAGCCACGCTTGCGTAGCAGAAACCTGACATCTTGACGACGGGAGCCTGGGTCTGTGGGTTCTCCATGATGATATCAGCCTTGAACTCCTTCATGCCGTGCTCCCGAGCATCGCAGAAGCCCGAGATCTGCTCGCCCGCTAACCACGGTATATCCATGCTGATGATGACGTTGTCGACGAATTTGGGGAATCTAGGGTTTTGTTATATCTACCGCCGCAAAGGCCATGTAGATGACAGCATCGAGGAGGGCAGGGTGCATAACGTGTGGCCTGCCGTTGCCTAGGGAGTAAGAGGTGTCGTCGAGGCCCACGTCGGGCACGTCAATCACACAGCTGCTCTGGCCTCCTCCGGGCAGGTTGCATCTACCAATGGAGCTGATGTTAGAGAAGGTCGGCCCATAGGTGACACTAATGGCGGATAGGTGAGTGTAGAATTCAGAAGCGTCGACAGAGGTATTGCATTGGCTTTGGGCCTCGAGGGCGCGACGCCGCAGCGTCTCCTTCTCGGCGGCAGCCTCTCCACTGTTGCACCCGACCTCGCAGTCAACGAGGATAAGGCCAAGACAGTTGCGCTCGAATGTCTTGCCATCAGGCGAGCTGGAGATGACAAACTCGGTCCATGTGCTAGTCGTGGCCATGGTGCCTGTCTGATGCGGTCGCAACACAATCGAGAACTCGAAGTCCTTATCGTCCTGAATGATCATAGGCGAGATTAACTGCACATGGCAGATGTGAAACCCGCACACCTAGCGATCCTGGCGCATACGCTGCTCGCGCGCCCAGCGGGTGTCAGCCCAGTACCGTTGGCTGTGGTTCCACGGGTACGAGGGGTGGCCTATCAAGGCTCTGGGCGGACGCGACGACAGGTGTGCTCTCGTGGAAACCTCGTTGACCTGCTCGAGGCGGACCGGAAGAGACCGCGCCCAGAGATCACCGACCAAGGCGAGGGCTGTCTTGACCCCGTCCTCCCAGCGCAAGAGGACGGACACGTACGGCACGTTGGTGACGCCAATGGGTCTCAAGCTCTGGAGCGACGGGCCTTGCAGTGCCGAGTGCGGGCCTACTTCGACGAGGAGGTCAACGCTGTTCTCGCTCGCTCGGCCTCGTTTGCCATCGGTGCTTGGTGGCCGAACGAGATCCTGCACTGCACCGGCGAATCGGACCGGCGAGACAAGATTCCGAACCCAGTGCTCGGGGCCGAGGTCTCCTGGCTGGACTGCAGTGCCTGCACAGCTCGAGTACATGGTGCACTTGCTGTTGCCTGGCTGGGTCTGCATGTTCATGATGGCCTCGAGGTGGTCAGAGGCACTGGTAAGCAAAGCAGTTGCTCAGACTGCTTGATATTTGGATAATGAATGTGGTTTCAACACCTCAAGCTCTGCTCGTATCATACGAGTATCTGAGCCTGTATTCTGATACGGCCTTTAGCTATGCTATCAGCACGTTTGCTTATTGGTTCTTGGTGTCTGGATTGCCATCTTTGAGTCCAGAGGTCAGAATTCCCCGAACCGGCTTGCCACTTGAGAAAATGGGCCTTTTCTGAATTTGATAGATTGCCGGATCAATGTTTATATGCGCCGATTTCGCGTTCTGCAGTCCAAAGGTTCGCAAGCGGGCCTTTGTCAGGCGGCCAATGCAAGGTTGAGAGCCGTTTGTTACTTGTATCCGTCCAGTCACAAATCGGCGTCTTCTGTGAAAGAGCCCTCTGAGTCCTGCGCCGCAATTTTGGCCCATAACTATATGCAGCCCGGCTTGTTACGGAGTTTCTATCGACTAATACTACACACAGTCTGAAAAGTCTTTCGGGCAAATGTAGTTTCCGGTCTCAGTCTGCCAAAGACGGTTAAGGTAGGCGGAAATCGAGTCTCACGAATATACTCCCCTGACTCCCATTTCTCTGCTTTCCACCTGGTCTGGTACCCGGAGTCCACTTTCGTGCACTTGAGAATCCCACACTGCTACACAACAAGGGTAATATTGTAGCAGAGAAAATGGCCACCGCCATCCCGAGGAGAGGTGCGCCAGGGCCCCTAGCAGAGTCCCTTGCTATCTCTCTACGTTTCTTCGGACACAGTAGGCCTTAGATTTGAGAGGGGTGTACAAAAAGCACAGGCTGAGATCGGGAAAAAGTCGCCGCAAAATGCTCCGGATCCCGTTCAAGCACCGACGTTCGTCTTGTCATATGGTGACTGTAATAGGGTTCGCAGACTCTGGATTGGAAGCACTGTAGTGCTCTCCTCTGGATCCCATCCTTCGATTTGCTGAGCCCAACCTCGAGCAATCCTGTCCAGTACATTTCAGCATGACTGTGAAAGGTGGAATTAGCTTGGAACAATGCCTCAGCATCATTTGCGAGGAGACGGGCGTCTCTCGCGATGATCTTGATGGCGACACAGAGTTCGCTGACCTGGACATCAACCATGTCTTGGCACGCGCCATCACCGATCACATCGCCCAGGCTACGCCTCTGCGTCTCCCCGTCGACGTCTTTGAACATTTCCCAGACGTGCAAAGCTTTGTCGACCACCTGACGACGCTCCGAGTCACGCAGAAAGACGGCCAAAATAACACAGCGGCTGCATGTGCAGAAGTTGCAAATGGCTCTATTTCCAGGAGTGCACAGTCTGACGTACCTCCGGATACAACTGAGAAACCGCAGAGCAAGCAACCGCTCATGCTGCTCCTCCAAGGAACACCAGTGACAGCCTCTAAAAACATCTTCCTCCTGCCTGACGGCTCGGGCTCCGCCATGTCGTACGCGCGCATCCCGTCACTCGGCAAGCACCTGGCCTTCTACGGTATCAACAGCTCACACCTCGGCGCCGGCCCCTTCAAGATCAATATACCGGCGCTGGCCTCTACCTGGACAGACGCCGTCGTGGCAGTCCAACCACATGGCCCGTACGTACTCGGCGGATGGTCCACGGGAGGGTACTACGCGACCAAGGTGGCGCGCCTGCTGCTCGCGCGGGGCGAGAGCGTGGAGAGCATTGTCATCATCGAATCTCCGTGTCGACTGGAATACGGAGCACCGCCGCTCAAAGTATTTGAGTTCCTGGCGGGCAAGAATCTGATGGGCAATTTTCCCAAGGGCACGCCGGCGTGGCTGATGGACCACTTTGCGGGGATGATGGCGGCTGTGGAGGAGTACGATCCCGCCCACGTTCCAGGGGTTCCACGGGTCTATGTCATCGAGTCAAAGGACGGCATGTTGAAGAGTGAGGAAGAGACGAGAGGGAGTGGCAGGTGCTTGGCAGGTGGTTTCAGTCATGACCCGAGACTCACTCCGACACTGGCGAAACTCAGATCATAGAGCAATGGCTTTGACGCTGCGGCAATACTAGCGATAACATGGATAAGACAAGCCGCAAAAGAACATAACATGCCGTTAAACGACCCTATCCGGAAACATAACAAGAGAAACTACTATGCCAAGTGTTACTACTAGACGCCTGCCCAGGAATTCGAGAGGATTAGTATTTCGAGCATCTGGCCAGCCTCAGAGGCCCTCAAAAGTCGGAAAATACCGCTTCAAACCACAATCCAGAAGTTTCATACCGACAGGCTTCACGAGGTAGTCGTCAGCGCCAGCAGCACTTGCTGCCTCTCTATCCATCTGACTATCTTGCCCAGTCACGATAAACAAAACGCTCGCTTTCCATCCCATTTGTTTCTCCAACGATCGTATCTGCCGCGTAGCATCAATGCCATCGCACACAGGCATTTGCAAGTCCATAAGGATCAACTCAATGGCAACTCTGTTGCCAGCAGCTGAAGATGCCTGTTGCTCTGCAAATATCTCAACAGCTTGGCGGCCGTCGGTTGTACTGCAGTATGGTAATCCTCGCTTTTTACAATACATTTGCATAATGCGAAGATTGACCATGTTATCGTCAACAATGAGTGCCATGGGCTTCGCAGAATTTGTAGGGGCAATCAAAGGCCTGCTAGGAAGCTTGGAAGTAGCTGTTTCATCAGCCTGATGTATCAGCGATACAATAATATCCGAGTCCGATTTGCTCGCATGTATAGGCATCTGGCCCATTCCTACCTTAGGAAGAGGTGAACCATCCATGGGCCCATGGGACCCATACCCTTCGTCTAAGCTCGAGAGTTTGTCATTCTCAGTTGATCCATCTGAAAGAGTGTGATGGGCACTGGGACGGTCCTGGATAAGAGAAGCGGGCAAGTTCTCGTTGGGCCGCGCAAGACTCATTGGAGAGTTGTGCATCGCCGCGACAAGCTTGTCAGCTTCCTGGAGCGCGCGATTGAGCGTTGACGTTGAAAAAGGCCCGCTGACATAAATCATGTTTGAAGTCGATTGATAAGACTCTGTCTCATCCGAGGCCGGGACAAGACAGATAGCAACTTGTTCCCTTGATATTGTTGAATGATAGGCGCGACGCTGGTTCGAATCGCGAATGTAATCAATGATTACAAAGCAGTCTTTTGAGTCCTCCGAGGGGCCAAAACCACTCCGGGTCAGGAACTTAACCAGGTTTGCAGATAGTTGTACGTCTGGCGAGCCAGATGCCAAATAATGAAATTTCAATGGCAAGTGCTTCAGCTCGGGCACTGTTGTTTGTAACGTCACAGGTGAGCTTGTATAATGAACATCTCGAAAGGTTGCCCTGAAATGGGAGCCACGATCAACCTCTGATGATACCAACTCGACAGAGCCGTGAAGTAATGTTGAAAACTTGGTGGCAAGAGGCAAGCCCAAACCGGCGCTCGTAGAGTGCTCGCCAACTTTCTCGTAGAGCTCAAAAATGCGCTTCTGATCATCTGGATGGATGCCACAGCCAGTGTCTTGGACGTCGATCACAAGCGTCTTGTTGTCTTGTCTTATTGACACTGTCACCGTTACGAGACCTTCTGACGTGTTATGGATGGCATTGGTAATAAGCGGAAGGACGCTGTCTCGAAAGAGGTTAAGATCAATCCGAAGACTGTCACAATCTGGGGTTATGTCGCAGTGGAAGAAGACTGAGGGTCTCATGCGTGTGTCCCTCGACGTTCTCTCGGACATTCCCTTGACAAGCGCCATCTCGAGATAGTGAATACCATGCGTAGCATATTGTCGGTCTGCCACGGCGATGTCGGCCCATCTGCTCAAGGTGATCATGCTGTTGACAGTCGACATGAGTTCTCGACCTGCCGTAGATATAGTATCGAGGTAAATGGCCGATTTTCCAAGATTGGCTAGTGGTTCCATCATCTCCACCAACCCTGGCGATGGAGCAGGACTTTCAGACAAGGTAAATGTCGTGAGGTCCTCGGTGAGGAGTTCGGCAGCACCAAGGATGCCATGGATCGGGGTTCGGAGTTGATGAGATACCCCGCGGAGGAACTTTTCCTTTGCTCTCATTACTTCTGATAGGAGACGCTTTTGCCATCTCTGGGAGAGCATAGTCGCACAGGTCTGCACAAACCAAGAGTCGACATCATCGAATATCTGTCGGAAATCCTTGGTAGCCACAACAAGTAGCGACGGGCCCAGCTTGCTCTCGCATTGGGCAGAAATGAAGCGGACCACCTTTTCCTTTGGGGGCTCGTTATGGTTTGAGGCGATGATGAACTCGTCGATATAGGCGGTGTCTTCCCATAACCCATTCTCCAGGTCAGATGGCAGAATCGAACATGGCTCTCTGATCTCGAGCTGATCAGCACTAGATGACTGTAGACTGACAGACTCGTCCGGGTAAACGGTTCGCAGTATTCTCAGGACTGGTTCTTGGAGATCATCGCCGTCGGGTTCATGTTGAGCAATCGCAATGAGCTCGGCCATTCGGCGGCGTTGTCGTTGACGTCGCGCTCGTGCACATTGCACAATGTCGGCTACAATCCAGTCGGCGAGACGAGCAAGTGCCTGCTGCTGCGGCTTGGACAAGGGATCTTGGCTCGTTGCCGAGGCCACGCAGAGTGATCCTAGCCCAACACATTCGCCGGATTCATGCTGCATTCGAAGTGGGACACCCGCGTATGCCGTGAGTCCACCATGCTCAACGTAGGGTGACTCTCGGAATCTCCAGTCGTCGAGCATATTTGGGAGAAGAAACACATTCTGTAGGTAGGTACGAGACTCAGCAACTTTCAACGAGAAATCAAACAGGATAGAGTCGCCGTACCCCAGGCGGTTGAGTCACCGTGTGCGCGCAAAGGGTTTCGCCACGGGGAAGAATGGCGAGCTCGAGGCCCACTGTGGCTAGACGGATGTAGACGTTGACATCGAGCAAGCCTACAACGGCGTACTCCCAGCCCGTGGATTCTTGAGCAAGGCATGCTTTTTCTTGAAGCCCCGAGAGGAGCTCCGGCTCGTTGTCTAGGTCTCGTGCGTAGTACCATAGCATAGACAGTCTCAGTCTTTCATTCTTGGCCAGATGAGATCGTAGGTATCGAGAAGGAGGAGGAGGGATAGGCTGGTTCGGAACCGACGTAGGCGCATAAGGGTCTGTTTTCAGCGGGTAGAAGCACGATTCGACATCTGGAGTCCAAGGCCCAACAGGGCTCTTAAAGTTGTCGGCATCAAAGATGGGGCCGACGGCCTTGGGTCGAGGCGGCAGGCTCTGCTGGTCTGGTGATGGCGATATGAGAGCAGCATCTGCTTTTGGGAAGAAATGCATTTATCAATTGCTAGCCAGCGAAAGCGATACCTCGTGGTGTCGGTCGTAGCGTAGGGCTGGCAATGGACTCGATGGGGAAGAGATTGTCGATCGGAGGATGGTGAAGGGGCGGGGAAAAGCGAGCGAGGCTGGGAGATTATCATTTTATGCCTGACTAGAGTGGCAAACCCCCCGTTCGCCACCCGGTAATATCTCTATCATAAGACTACCCCATATATAATGCACATACGGCGTAGCTTTACTTGAGTTACTTGTGCCAAGGCTATAATGTAGATCCTTGATTAGGAAGGCGGTAAGAGTAAAGGTAGCCTTACTACTTGATTTGGTTAAACCCAGGGCCCGTTGTGGGCACGTCCACTGATCTATAGTTACACGCAATCGTTACATGTATGCCCCATTCATTGATCTGATTAGCTAGGACAGCCCTGACAAAGCCACAAGATACTTGAGATTCAGGCAAACTTGAGCTGCTGCGCAGGTACTTTGTTGAGCCACTCGTCTCTTATTGGCGAAAGCAAACCCCACAGGATCCTCTCCAGGAGCATCGCCTCCAGTTGCGGCTGCGGCTGCGGCGGTCGCACAGGCCTCAACGACTGTGCCATACTAATCTCTTGTGACCCGAAAACCGCTGCTGATGGTGCAGTAACAAGCGTTACCTTTGCATGCAGAAACCTCACCCCTCCAATAAATGTCACTAATTAAATATGCTGGAATTTCGTGTAAGTCCAGGACTGGGATATAATTACAGTCACCATGCAAGCAAAGGTAAAGAGTCAAGTACTGGACCAGAGTAGTATCAATTGGACCACCCACAAACGCACCCAGTGGCCTTGCGAGGTCACTGAAACATCATGAACACGACGAAAAGACGGTTCAGAAGCCGGTCGAACTTGACTATAACAGTACTCAAGTCCATACACGGTCGGAGACGATGTTCTCAAACGTCATACAATGGCATATGGATCCCGATGCTCGTTAACTGTTCTTTGGAACTACCCAGAAACCCCCCAACCTCGACCCGTCCCTGTCAACCAGGCTGGACTCCAATGTTGACCAATTTCTTCAGAATGTACACACGCTCGCTAATTTACCAGAGAAACAGACTCAAAGCGCCTGTTACTAGTAATCTGGCTGAGGGCAAAGGTATTTAACCTTCGTGAGCTGCCTAACAAATCATCTTTCAATTCAACTACTTTCAATGTCCTCAACTACCCACTCTAGAGCCCACTGACAACTCAGTCTCAAATCTTGTAGGGTTGGCTAGGTCAGCCTATAACACCAAGCAATGTTACACATTCAATGTCCCCCCGTACCTAACATTTCCCGTGAGTTTCGCAGTGTACCATTGAGGACCCTCTCTGTTGCCGTTGAGGACCCTCTCTGTTGCCGTATGTTACCCCTTCGAAATTGATTTCACCTCTAATCTTGTTTTTATCTAAAAACTCGATTATGTAACCTCCCTGGGTCGTGTTGAAATAGTAGGAACACTTCGTCCCCAGGGGGGCGGGGGGTGAAAAAGGTTCCGCTATGATTGTAACTTGGAATAGTGTTATCGACCATGACCGTTAATTTGCTAGGTGTGTATGTCACTTTTGCAATGTCGGCGAGCGGTTGGTTTTCATGTAGTTGCTGTACTTGTCGAGACGTCGGTTGGTAATATGGCTAAGATACTCGGGCAAATTTGACACCCTGTCAAGTGTGAGAGCTGCATCGACTGGGTTTACGCCATTTGTCGTTCCAGGGGATGAAATTGGTTGAGTGACGTATAGATAACTCCTAATCCCGTCTGGAGCGAAATAAGCCGTCGGATCAAGAGTGAACTCGCAGTGGATAAAAACGAATTTAGGGTCGAAGATGCGCTTCTCAACTCTCACGTTTAGGGCGTCTGCCGTACGCTTGAGGAGACTGAGATCAGGCTGATCTTTGACGGGTACGGTCGGGCCATCAAAGGTCGAGAGTCCAGGCAACTGAGTGAGAGGCCGAGCAGGCGAGGCCCAAATGCCGTTCAGTAGAGACGTAAAAAGAAGTAAACGCATCATCGTCGCGGGCATGTGCGGTTGACTGTGGCGATGGCTGTATAGGAGTTGGTGCTTCAGTGGAGGCTAGGTGATCCCACTTGGGTGGTATGAGAACCTAACTACGGTGGCAGGAAGTGAATATATAGTTGAGAAATCCACAATGCAGTATATCCAAAGAAAACGCGTTGCTGTTTACCAAATCTGTTTTTCCGATGTCGAGCAGCCACTGGCGTGTGTTTTGCAACATGACGGTCAACGCATCAAATCGCTGAAGGGATTATCTACGTTATCTCGGGATGTTTGAATGCCGTTGGCGTGGATAACAAACAGTAACGCCGGGAGAAAACCGACTTGGTCAGCTCGAATAAGAGACTTGCGCAACTCACCGAGCAAAAGGCAGCATCGAGAGTTCCATATTTGCTTTGGAGGTAGATTCGAGCTTCAACATTCGCATACCACTCCGGATTAATTATAATTTAATTGTTGAATAAGGTCAGATTCTCACCACTGTGCATTTCAAAAGGTATATCCACCACACTTCATGAATCCCAGGATGAACAAAGAAATGGCTTAAGAGCGAGCACTTTCTTTTACAGCATGGATATATAGCACTAATAACACAAACTCTTGTCTGGATTCGTAAATTTTGTATCAAGCTACTAATATTATTATTCCAATATATTTAACACTTAGTATCACGCCCCTATCAACGATAAATAAACCCACAGCCACAGCAAATTCAGAGACAAATCTATGTAAGCATTTTAATAAGACTAAGATATTATATTAAGGGCATAATCGTGGTCAACTTCTTGAGTGATGGGCGCTGGGCTTGTGAAGATGAGCGCATCTAGACCCCTTCTAAACCGTCAAAATGTAGACCTATAGACACGAGCGTTTAAAGTAACAAGGGGCGCCTATGTAGATTCAAGAAAGATCGCGCCCTAGGCTTATAGCAAGCGAAATGAATTATAACTTTGCGACATACCTAACAATGTTAGCTCATTTGAGTCAATAATTTAAGGTTGACAAGGCGGCCCGGACTGTACAGTATCTCCATAGTCTAGAAATTTTATCACAGCGTGACAGTCTGGAGGACCGGTGGCGTAGTCTGTTAAAACATTTAGCTTATCCTGCCTCGCCTAAAAGAAAGTAGGTTGCGAAGTATTTCGTACTTTTATATTGCCTTCAGCTACGGAGTCACTCACAGCCCCGTCGCTTCATATCAGGCGAACATACTACAAAAGAGAGGGCAAGGCCATTTACAAAATTTCTTCAAATTATTACTTGATTCTTTTCTAGATTAATTCTTCTTAATCATAAGACTATATCTTATTCCTCTCTCCTTTTAATAATTGCCTTCAAACCAGCTTGCTTAGCGAGTCCATCAACGTGCAAAAATCTTAAAGGGCGACTACAGAACTGTCGCCGGCTTTTCGGCCCTACTCAGCCCTGCCTCATATCCTTATAGCTCGACTTGGAAAAATGACTTCTCGAAACAGTAGAGGAGAGATCGCTGGGTTTACTTCGCAAGTACACTCATCACGATCGCCGTTTCTCTAAACTGATTTCCTGAGCGATACGCCTCGATCTGGGTCCTTCCTGGAGATCCTGTGACGATTGGGATATTTTCCTTAAAAGCAAGGGACGGATCCGTAAACACCAGCAAGGAAATCCAGCGTCTCAAGGATCCTCCTGGCTATTGATGGATGACCTCCCAGTGTTGAATAGACTCGAACTCGTAACAGGACAATCGATTGCTCAAACTGTTCTATCATAGCCGAGATTGAGCTTGTATAATAGAAAATAGACATCCCATCTCGTAAAGGTCAGATTATAGTGCCTTCGAGGCGTTTAATCTAGTAATAGTTTGATTATACCTTGCTCATAGACTGGCTGGAAAGGTGCCAGTGCCACAAGTATTTGCTAAACTCGACACGATGCTAACAATAGCTGCATTTGTGGCAGGAGACAAGCTTCCGGCTGATCGACGTGCAAAATACTAAGCCATGTTTATAATACTGCAACTGCACAGCACGCCATGAGGCGCGCCTATCCATTTTCAACAGCGATCTGCCTTCAATGAAAAAAAGGCGTCAGAAAAGCCGCTAGGATAGGTGTCTTTACACATAGGCAGTAGTATCCTGTGGGCGAGAGACGCTCTGCTGATCCGGGTTGGAGCCGGTGATCAGAAGCAGTTCCTGGCGGACGGTATGACCTCACATATTCGAAGGTCTAGCTATGAACAGAATAAGCCATGTTAACGTCGATCCTTCTCGTCTAACAAGTCCTGGATCCAGCTGGGCTTCAAGATGAGGAGCAACAAGGGTCATATGGATAGCCTTCAGAACCCACACTGCCCTCAATTGCTCAGCACATGCAGGACTTTGTAGGCGCAATTCATGAATACATCCGAAATAATGAGAATGCCGTTCCTGATTCGGCGCAGGACAAGGCTAATAAGTCCGTAGCTCAGACTTCCTACTTTGTCCCCATTGGCAACCCTTTCAACGTAAAAGTCACAAACGATAAGAAGACAAACTTGTTGAAGTCAGCATTCACATCTAATGGTGGCGTAGCCGCACCGACTCGTAATAGCACCTCGGGGAGCTACCCCTTCATAGAGCATAGAGTATGTAGGACAACAATGACGCTCGTCGTAGCCCACGCAGAAACCCTGTCGGTCGGGACGGTCGACATTGAGGTTGGAGTCGTGGTGTTGTAAAGTACAGAGGATTCCTAGGACATCAACTATGACAGAAAAGGTATCTCGTGGACGCAGGATCGATTGCCACAATATCAGTGCTGTTATTGAACGCCAGTCTGTAGTGAGAATGGGCGTATAGCTATAGTTAGCTCACTGGCGCGCTTATCATCTCACAGCCTGACTTCGACCTCAATTCCACCCCTGTCCCCTGTCTTGAATAATAGACTGGACCCGGTAATCAAAAAGTTGGTCAATAGATTAGGCTTTATTGGGATTCAAGTAAGCAGTCTAGGCTAAGATCTTCATCTGGAGCCCTGAAAGGATTTCCTCTGAATCCACTTCTCTACAAGGGAAGCAATCTGTAGGTTATTCTTCTCTACATGCAAGAAGTGCCCATTGCCCTTAATACCCTCGTCAGCCAGCTTAATCCACTCGGGCTTGCCGCCGGCCTGCTTAAGGAAGTCGATAACGCAGTGGTCGTATGTGACATGGACTGAAGCCTCGCCAGTTAGCAAAAGGTATGGCACCTTGTTGATGTTCGGAAGCTTGCGCGCGGGTTCCGTTTGCAAGTAGCAGTTACGGTGCGCCAGCGTCTCGTTTCCGACGGAGATGTTTTCTAGTTCTGTGTAATGATCTGGTTAGCCAAACGGTCTTTGTACAGTGGAAGCGATAGATGAATTTGAGCATACCGGCTGGGTCGTTGACGGGAGGGTCGTAAGTCACAGGGGTGGAGGTAAGGCCCCAAGGTGACGCGGTGTAGCCACCGAGGCCCTCAGCATAGCTCCAGAAGGGCGATGTGGCAGACTCAAGGTTGATGCTGCCGGCGATATGCTGAGGGCAATCATTGGACAGCAGAAGAGGATTCCTGCTGCCAAGTGAGTGGGAGATGAGGAAAGCTTTCTCGCCGAGCAGGGAGAGCAGCTCACAGCCCGCAGCACGCAAAGCATTCTCCTGATTGACAAAGTTCACAGTAAGGGGTATCAATGACTTCTTAAACTGGTCATAGATGGGGTCGCCGTCAACTCCGGTACCTGGCCACTGCGTGTGGAGTTTGGCTTGGGGATAGGTGTTATGGTTCTGCGGGGCAGTGAAGAACTTGGAAACGGTCTCGGTGGGCGAGCCCGCGGCCATAGGGAAGCTGGTGATGGCGTTCTCGGCGCTGCGACCGATGGCGATGTTGTCGACAAGATACACGACATAGCCCTTGTTGGTGAAGTAGCTCGCCCAACCCTCGCGATTATCAGGGGTGTTGAGCCACGTGCTTCCCGAGATGCCGCCACCATGGAAAAAGACGAGCGGATGCTTCTGGAGCCAGGGGCGAGTGGGCGTCAGCTTTTCCACATAAAGCTGATCAACCGTGATGGTCCCTGAAGTGCCCTTTGCTGGACGACCGCCAATGTAAAAGAAGTCGCGCTTGTACGCTGACTCAGACGAGCGGCACTTGATGCTGATGCCGTTGATACCGGTACAGTCTGCGGTACCACGCTCGTGAACCGGCTGAGCGAGAGCGCCGAGGAACAGCAGGGAGTGCAGGAAGAGGCGGGCCATTGTGATGGAGTACGAGTGATGGAGAATGAGTGGCTGCCAGCAAATACTGGGCTTGGTATAAAAGAGTGACTGATGATAGGAGACTTAGAGTCCGGGAACTCGGGACATTTAAATCACAGCAGATAGCATTTGGCAAAGCGGCTATCATCCCAGCGCCGCGGATAAGATGGCGCGTGCTTTGGAACCCATGTACAGAACCGCAAGCAGCCGAATGATAACGGTCGGCCAGGAAGGCGGAGATCAGGAACAGCTCACGGAATCTGGCGTACAGCGGCGGGGCGACTTGATTCTGACAGTAGTCTCCACCAATAGTGCATGAGATACATATGCAACGTTCAGGATAGACCGATGTGAGGGCCTGCTAGGCCATAGACAACGACAAGGGATCCCGGAAAGGGGTAGCTTGCCACGTGGTGACAGGAAGAGAAGTGGAGTTAGCAAAACCCTTGGCACGGATATATGATGCTCGGATACGCAAGAATTACTGCGTCTGGTCTACATGCCCGGTGGGAACATGTCTCTTGGCAAGCAATACTACAATGGCGGACGGGGGGGTTACGTGCTCGCCCAAACCATCTCTGTCTATGGCGGGGCTGCCACTCGGTATTCTTTTCAATCCGAATCCGAGGCATACTGTAAAGTAGATCAATTGATTCTCCAGGCACCATCAAGTACTTCATATGGAGCAATGCAGGGCGGCAAGTCGTTCGACATGGTTTAAGCACAAGGTCAAGTTCTTCAGTTTTCATAATGTAATCACCCGTGACTTTGTGATCTAGGTATATTGAAATCGCATGTTGTATGGCACAAGGGAAGGCAGAATGCCCAATAACAGCCATTTACCATGGCCTGTAAAGGATCACTCACCGTACACACTAGCGTAGGAGATGGGCATTTCGAAGATGCTTGTGCCTATCGGAGCTGATGGCCCTTTAGCTCTTACATGTTGACCCTGGCATTGTCCATCTTTGATCCAGTGTTTCTATCGTATGTGAGTTGGACCTCGTCGGTTCGGAGAATGTTGAGTTCGATGTCGCCTCCCTTGCCCTTCCCGATGATATTCTCGATCGACTCGGAATCGCCTTGGGCAACCCGCCGCACGGTCGTCGTGTTCCGTTCTAAATCGGTCCAGCCCTGCGTTCGGGAGCGCGAGTGCGAACCAGAAGTTCCGAGCTTAGTTTTGACCGAAGCCCATGTGCCCATGATCGCGGCATCAAGAACTGGTAGTGAGGCGGTCAAGGTACCAAGGGTGAGATCCAGCACAGTCCAGCGCAGCACCGACGTGTATTGCCAACACGAGTCGTTGCTGATGGTGACGGATGTCTGCTGTAGCAGACCACCGATTACGGTGGTGCCTCCAACAAGCCATATGAAGAACAAGCGCGCTTTCTTGGCTTTGTTGATTTTGATGTGCCACAGAATGATGATAGGTGCGAGTAGAAGCACGACGCCCTGGGCAGTAGTATACTGTAAGCGTGATTCTGAAGCCAAGGTACGTTAAATGGAGTAGTTTGTTGCTCGGCTCACCTGTGCTACATGCATGCTGCTCAAGAACTTGTTCTGCAAGCCCGAGTCCAAACATACTGGTGGTTGGTCTAAAGAGCCAGCGAATTTCTTATCCCAGGCAGATCGAATGGGATTGCAGGTGAACACAGACCCTATACGGAGAAAGCAATGTCAATTATATATCATGTCAGGAGAAGCTTGGTTGAAAATCACCGTCCACCAGAGAACTTTTACTTACAGAATATTGCGATAAGAATATAGATCACGACGGTCCCAAGGAAAATATCGGCGAATAGCTTCCATTTCCTTGAGGCTCTATCCGCGAGGCGGCGAACAAACAGTGTGATGGATATCTTAACGAGGCCAACGGAAACGTAAAAGATAATCTTACACACGGCGAGATAATAAAAATAAAGATTGTACTGCTCATACGTGCTTTCGTATGTGTGCTTGCCGGCACCAGTCTGGACGACCATTGCTATGCAGATGCATGGGTAACAGACTGCTAATAGCTATATTCTCGCGTGTTAGCTGGGTTTGTTCCGCTGCTTCGTCGTGGCAGTTGCTCTCGAATCACGACTTACTGCAGCACAGATAATCGCCCAGTCGTCGGGCCCAAACTGAGATCGGGCCCCCTTGAGGCGGATGGCGATTCTGGCCACCGTTGGCACAACGATGGCCAGAATGACAATCACCATACCCGCGAGGATCTCTGCCTTCTTTGACTCGTTCGGCGGGTCTGCGGGCTTTTTGATAGAGTATTGATAGCCAAGGCTGGCGTCGACATTGTTGAGGCCATAGGCGCGAAGTATGCCCTGAACGATGTGAAAGTCTTCCAGTGTCGCTGGAGGATCTCCAACCAGCGCCGAGGTAGCCGTGAGAGACATGACGATGCGGTATTCGCACGACTCTGATTGACCACTCGCAAGAAACTAAAGGAATGAAGTCACAGAGTATAATATCTGACATGCACTTAAGTAAATGTCACGCTCGCGCAAGGATACTGTACCTCGCTTCTATTTTCCGTTTATTTTACGGTGGGTGAAAACCACTGACTTACATGACCACATGCTAGCTAATCCTTGTGGTCTGATTCCACATTGGATGTTACCTAACCTCTTGGAGTAAATACTGCGTGGAAGGATTAGTACCCCTGCATGCACTTGATCAAATATCAGTTTAACTCACGCATCACTCAAACCGAAAATTTTGCATTGAACCACGTACACGAGCCTTGAGAACCTCGCCGAGACATCCGTAGATCCTCGGCTGCACTAGTCCAGACAGGCTAAGATGGAACACGAGCCACCGTAAGCCTTGACCAAGTGGCCCCCGCCCAGCACAGGTAGGTTAGCTTCACCGGGACAGGCACGCCATTCAATGCGAGCAATGAGTTCCCCATCACACCGAGCTCGAGGGACACGCAAATAGAGACTGTCATTGGTGGGACGGGCAACCGCGGCCGACCTGTTCCGACCTGGGTCAATCCAGAGACGCTTCCGCACAGCACGAGTTAGCAGAAGAAGCAGAAGCGGTGCTGTGGAAAGGCGAAAGAGGGTGTAAACGCAGGCGCTTGGAGAACTGCCAGGTTGATCATGATACTTGTTCATAGCGTGATTGGCTCTGAGAGGATGTTCCCGAGGGTTATATCGCGCCTTGGAACAGTTCCGAGGTCTTGGCAGATTTGAACTGGGAACTGCAAAAGTTCAAGGCACGCTAACTCGCGGGTTTAGGCTGACTGTTGGTGGTGTTCATCCAGGTCGGGAAACGATGCAACACTCCACTATTGCCGGATGCTGAGGTGAGACTGTCATATGCAGGCCAAGGCAAATAAATCTTCCTTATAGAAGGCAGTTTATGCGGATTAATTGACTTGAATACATTTCGTGGCTGCATTACACTCCTCGGGACAGTTGCGAATATTGCGTCGATTAAGCACAATACACGGGGAGATAAAGAGAGGGCATCGAGCAGTCAGAACCAGAGAGAGATGGGAGAAGCAAGAGAACACACACGTCTGAATTCAGTGTGAATTGGACTCGAATTCTTTATTGACTTCGCTGCGCAGGTTCTCAAAATCTGCCACCAGGATGAACCCTCATCGCCTGGTTACATGCTGATCGACCATGCCGCTCTTTCCATACCCACTGAAGAGGTTCGCATCTAAAACTGCATTATGAGGACATGAAACTTCATCCTGAGTTGTAACTCACACAGTTATAATGAGCATAAAGACTCGCAGTCAGGACGGCCGTAATCCGTTGGATACGATTGCATGCCGCATATTGTGCAGTCGCAGCACTCGGGTGAGGTAGCAGAAGGCATGTCTTGCGTTCAATACAGCAAGACTCCTATGTGGGGGTATAAGACAAATTACAGTTCTGATAGATGAGAGATATACTAACGCAGCAGTCAAAACAGACAACATTAATATTAAATAGCAAAAGCATTAATCCGTACTAAGCAAAAGAAACAAATTCGATTTAGTTACAATAAAAAATTAACTACTAAACCCCCTTTTCTATTGCTTTATACCATCTCTTATTACACTTGGTATTGAACACTTATCAAACATATCGGAGTTTTATCAGTCAATCAAGGAGAAACGACCTTCATGCTCTTAGAATATTGCTGGAGAACATCCTAGGGCTTCTCAAGCTGTTCATGCGAAACATCTGCTTTCGCAGATATGAGTACTGCTGAAATGATAGCTTCCTTGGATGCGGTAGGTGCCCGTTCCTTTGCCCTCAGATAAGTGATGTGCAATTGATACAAGAGACTGTAAAAGATCAATGCAGCGGTTTGTGAGTCAAGGTACTGAGTGACAGCACTCGGGTAAGTGGGTAAACTCTGCCATGATCTAGCGAAACTGTTAGGAATGACACTCTGAAGAGCCGAGACAATTCCTTTAAAACGCGTCTCCTCGTGAATAACGGTACCGTGGAGCTTGTTGAGCTTATCACGTAGGTCGTTCTGATAGCCATTGAGCTTCCTCGTGCTTGGATCTGATCGCGCTCCTTGGAATCTTTGACGGCTCGAGGTATGACGACGAGTGCAGCAACTTGCAGACAACAGCTGCTTGGTCTGGTCCAGCAAGGTGTTGTATTGGAGGACTTGGGAACGTATGTTGTCCGGGCAGAGACTACCTAGTTGTGAAGATTGTTCGCCTCAGCTTCGTCAAGCAAGTGTTGTTGCCACAAACCAACGATGCGCCATTTGGTGGCTCTCCAAGCAGCCTCTTCAAGTTTGAGATCTCCAAAAGAGGCATGCAAACTCAACAAGTCTTGAACTCTTCCCGATACCTTCTTTAAGATAAAGGCAGGCGCTTACGGGGCTAAACTTGATGCTCGGTGCGAGACCTTTGGCTGAATTATCCACAGTGACTGGCTAATTCCGCCCTGTTTATCAAATATTGTAGTAGCCCTCGACCTTGACGTACTGTCCATGGCCCGAAGATCAATGGCACAACTTTCCCTCGCAATCGAGGGCAGGAAGCCATCTCTTCCCAAAGTTTTGCAACATGATTCGTACGTGGTTCCTTTCACACTCACTGCTTCAACCATACTGTCACCGAAAGCATAGTTTAGTTCCTCAAGACATAGTTGGACAGCTTCAAGCTGAGCTCGACCGCCAGAAACCTTTGGCTATCGTGATTGCCAAGCGATCTGTCACGTCGTATGATTATGGCTCGGCTAAATGCGACCTGATCTGTTGGTTCATCCTGCATGATGAGACATTATTTAACCAGGGCCTGCTACTGAGGGGTTGAAAAGGAAACTATCCCTCACTTACTTTGGAGGAGCAATCGTTTTGATTCTTTCTTCTATTTCAACCTGGTTCCTCCTCATTTCTCCTAGACTTCATCGGGATGAGCAACCCCATAGTTCACCCGGCGCCCGTTGTCGTGCCCGACGATGAGGTAATTGCAACTCTGACCATCCACAATAGCGCACACTGATATTTTCTTAGTCCGACCATGACCTAGACTCTTCTCTCGGTGAGGTACGAACGTCTACCATCTTACGTTTTTCTCTGTGGGATCTGGGTGAGAGGCATAACGAATATAATTGATGACCAGCAAATCTAACAGAGCGGCGCATCGTCATCCGAAAGCATGAGAAGCTCAATCCTCGACTATCGTCAAGAGAACGGGAGAACCTATCATCGTTACAAGGACGGAAGTAAGGCCAGTCGAGCTAAAATCATGGCAACCTCTAACATGAAATCCAATATCCAGAGTACAATCTGCCCAACGACGATGCTGAATGCGAAAGATTAGGTACGATCTAGATCCAACACATGGGAAAAACTCATTCAAGCTGACTCGCACAGATCTACAACATCACCTATTTCTCCTGACCTTGGAGGATAAACTAGGCCTGGCACCTCCCAACAATCCGGATTCCAAAGTCAAGCATGTCTTAGATGTCGGTACTGGCACAGGCATCTGGGCAATTGACTTTGCTGATGAGCATCCTGAGGCGAAAGTTGTAGGCGTTGATCTATCGCCAATCCAGCCAAGCTTGTACGATCCAAATATAAAGGCTTTTCTTCGGGCTTCATGGCGCAAGAGCTGACAATTAGGCAGCGTTCCCCCGAGTGTCGAGTTTTTCATTGATGACATTGAAGAACCGTGGTCATTCTCGTACAAATTTGACTACGTATACAGCCGGATGATGACATTCAGTATCAAAAGTTGGCCAGACTTTATCAGCAATGTATACGAGTAAGTCTGACGTTATCATCAAACGTTGAGTGAGTCTCTTATTCGCTTAGGAACCTCGCCCCAGGGGGTTATTTCGAATTGCTAGAAATAGACCTCCACGCCAAATCCGACGACGGCTCCTACAAGGACGACTCCCAGCTCTACAAGTGCATCGAGTTACTGGGCGAGGCATCGACTAAGATCGGCCGGCCTTTTAGAGATAACACCAAGACGAAAGACATGTTACGCGATGCTGGGTTTGTGGATATCATCGAGACACCGTTCAAGTGGCCTGCAAACCCGTGGCCTAAGGAAAAGAAGTACAAGGAGCTTGGACAATGGCACCTCATGAATATGGACGCGTTCCAAGGCCTCGAGGCCCTAACTATGGCTGCCTTCTCCCGGGTTTTAGGTTGGAAGCAAGAGGAAGTAACTATCTTCCTTTCTGGGGTGAGGAAAGAGCTGAGAAACAAAAGTATCCATACTTATTGGCCGGTGTAAGCACATTTGATCCTGCCTGGCTGAATGAAGACTAACGGACCGGCTTAGGTACTCGACTTATGGAAAGAAACCCGAGGAATAAACTATGATGAGAGTTGCTAGTTCAGCAACAGGTTCCCAAATTGCCCTGTCTTGTTTCAAGCCGAACTTGCGCAGTTTGAGAATCTGCATATCTAAGTTCAACTTTCGTTGTTATCCTCCAAGTTCGCAACCTTGTGAAGGACAGTCGGGATGAGCGATTTACAGGGGCAGTCTTCTCAGAACTCAGGACACGGGGAGCGACTGGCTGATCATCCAACGAATACCGTCTCGTAGATCGCTATCCCAGGCCTCGTTGGATGGAGCATTGGGAAACCTGCGGAAGTAATGTGGATAGCCTGGATAAACATGAAGCTTGGTCAGAACACTCAAGGTCATCAAAGATTAGCGAGTGGTCTCTTGTAGGGGATGTCGACAAAGAACAATGTTACCTCAAACGTTGCAGTTTCTCTTTGAACAGCATCCCATGATCACGAAGCGGGTCATCGCCGCAAACCATGATATGCGTGGGAGGTAGTTCGCCGGTAGCTCCCTCACCAAACAGAAGTGGACTTAGTATCGGACTGTTGCGACAAGAATCCGGCGGATGCATCATACGGGCGTATTGCTCGACCCAAGAATAAGGAAGTAGGGCCGCGTCTCGGCATTGCTTTGGAGAAGCCCGATTCTCGTGGATCTGCTCGAATGGAAACTTGTCCGGCAGGCAGAGCCATGGCGCGGCTAGACATTGGCCTCTGATTATCGACTCACCCAACTGGATCGAAAATGCCGTCGTTAGCTGACTGGGTGAGCATTGTAATACTCGGGGAGTAGTACTAACCATTCTCTCTCGAATAACGATACTTGCAGCTAGACAAGCACCAGCACTAATCCCCATTACATAAAGACTGTAGTTTGGCGGGATTCCATTGGTCGTGGCATTGCGTATAACCCAGCATCGAGCATCCCAAGCATCCTGGAAAGGCGCTGGAGCGGGCCATTCTGGAGCTAGCCGATAACCCACGCTGATGACAATGAGGCCACAAGTCATGGCCAAGCTGGTGCATGTAGCATCTTCTGTGGACAATGACCCTGAAAAGAAACCACCTCCGTGGAAGAATAACAGGACAGAGGCATTGGAGTCTTGCGTGCGAGGGAAATATAGGCGCATGGGTATTTCCACGAAGTCTTGACCAACAATCAATCTGGTTTGATGCTCAACGCCATGGTCACCCATCGCCTTTAGTTCGTCAGCGCTTGCGAGGAATCTCTGTGCATTGATGCGGCGACGAATGTCTTGCATGTCGGGGGCATCAGCGAAGTTGGGGGTCGGGGGCAAGGAAAGCTGTTGCAAGAACGAGGTCCATTCCTCAGAAGGGCGGGCGAGATGGCTGAAATCTGCCATTGTGAAGTACTCTCACTGTTTGTCTACTGGTCAAGCGGAAAGATAATGTCTAACATGTTTCCACGATTCTTGTAGATATTTATATTCGGAGAGGTAAAACAATGAGGCATCTGCACCGCTCACCGATGACGTCTTCTAGCACAGTTATTCCTGTGAACAGGCGGTCCGCAGACACCACAGAAACTTGTTCAGTGTTGCGGTGATACGCACCGCGACTTCCAGCTGCTCAATCAAGACGAGGCTATCGCAACCCCCCGGTGCACGCGTGACGTTGCCGATCCCAAGTGGGAAACATCCAGCATCCGTTGGGAGGGGAGTTCGGGCTTTGTAATGGATAACAGTGTTCTTTGTTGGAGCCTGTAGTCCGGAACGGCATAATGGCATGCCAAACTCATCGGAAAAGGCACTACTCACCCTCACATGTGCGTATAGCGTTGGCCACATGTTCATCCATAGCCAAAAAGAGATGGAAACAGGGCGGAATGACGCGGGACTTCCACCAATCGAACCTGATGGATCTACGCATTGTTTCTGCCGGATGTCTCGGAACACATTGTGCAGTAGGAGACGAAGAGGGACTCATCCAAATTCTGTCTATTGCTCTATTGCCTTTTAGATCGGTGAGATCAAGAAGTGGATAGCCGTGGAAGTACAGTGAGCCCACGCGCAGGTCAACGCTATCACGACAAAACAATAGATGGGTCCTAATGCATATATGTTGACACTACGCAATGGCACTATTTCTTTGACTAAATATTGCGGCCTATGTCTATGCCGCTTTGCCCAATCCTATAGCTACGCTTTACTGCAGAATAGATTTATTGAGAATAGATGAAGGAGAAGGCGACTGGCCTTCTATTAGCGTCATCCGGACCTCGGTAGAATATCTTAGAGTCCGCTCTGAGCGTCTGATCCCGACGTGGCCATGCTGGGCGTCATTACGACCCCGAAGACTTCCCGTCGTATCCGGATTACCTCAGTACGGGGCAAGGTATTGCCAAAGTGTGATTTACACGCGGGGCGGAACTTGTATAAAGTCCGCGGTTTGATTTATAAGATCAGCGATACTTAACTATTAACAACGGTATCTATAATCATCCGCTCTAATATTAGTGAGACCATAGTTCGAAGTCCACTTACACTGTAGATCTATTAGCCTCTACCAATTAATTAAGGGCGGGAAAGCCAGCGAGCAGGTCAGCACATCGCTGCTCGATCGGGGGAGCCTATGTTTAATTAATCATCCTAATTAACAGCGCAAGGTGAGTACTGGCATTGCTTTAAAGTGAATTTAGAGTTAGCGTTATTATCTACACATCTGCGTTCAGTTCCGCGGTACTGGGAAGATATATGTATATATTGGACCTGCCTTGTTTATCTACATCTGTCTTTAAAAATGCGACTGAGTTGCTCAAGGCTTCTTTCAACTCGATTCGTGTCTCCAAAGACTGTAACTGCTGCTATAATTGCGGCTCTCACTATGTTGATGTCGCTGTGGAAACTGCGGAGCGTTGAGTAAAGTATGAAAGGTTTAGTTGCCTCTTTAAACCTGTCGGACAACATTGTGTCTTAGCTGGTTATGTTAGCTACTTGATGAGGAGATAAAGGAAGAATCGCTTTAGTAGTGGGAATAAGGCTGGAAACGAATTACAAAGGCCTACGAGATGTAACGTGGTGTGTCCCTTCTATTAGCCTACATATTATTAGCCTAATTCTAATTAAGTAGTTACAGTAAAAGTTACAAGTCCTAATAGTATGACTCAGACCGAATAGTATAACTCCGACCGAATAGCATGACTAATTAAAATCAACTCTATTTAGATATAAGTACTCCATCTTCAACCTGACGAGTCCACCCACCAGTGACACCACACAACAACCCTGTTTTTGCTCATAGACAGCCCATATCCCATCGCAATGACCGAACAAATTGCTCCCCCCGCTGACCTTAAATCCCGCTTGAAAGCGTCCTACGACGCAATCGCCCCAAAATACAACGAATGGACCATCCCGCACTCGACCACGCGCCTCCGCTTCCTAGACCAGCTGCTCGACCAGCTGCCTAGCACCACGCCCGTCTCGGTGCTCGAACTCGGCTGCGGCTTCGGCGTCCCCGTCACCCAGAAGCTGCTCTCCCACGACAACTTCTCAGTCACTGCCAACGACCTTTCCAGCGCCCAGATCGCCCTCGCTCGCGCCCGCCTGCTGCC